>JBAKBP010004042.1:0-142412 GCA_037953745.1 Lithodes maja
CTATCTGCATGTCGGACTTGTCCACCAGCCTCATATTTATGTTGTAGTCCATTACAGCATCGGGCTTGGTCACCCTGACTTGGGTGCGGCGATCCACCTTGCCAGTCTCAACCATTTCCCCCTTGTGGACGGTGCTCAGGAGGTTGACCTTCCGCTGGTTGTGCCAGTGGATAGCCAGAATGGGTCCCGACTTCTTCTTGAAGACATCGCCTTTCTTGGTTTTAGGAGGGAAAGTTGGCATGCCCTTCCTTTTCGCTCTAACTGTGCCTACAGTCCCCGTCTTGCGCTGATGGAGGTACTTTGAGAGAGTGGGGGACGTGTAGTAGTTGTCCGTGTAGAGGACGTGATTCTTCTCGAAGTACCGGTTCATCATGGCTTGAACCACTGCTCCGCCAAAGCCAATGAGGGGGTCTATTTCCACGTCCCCTTCCTTCCCGCTGTAGACCAGGAAGTCCAGGACATAGCCAGTTTGGCAATCGCACAGCACAAAGAACTTTATACCAAAGCGATGTCTCTTTGAGGGGATGTACTGCCTGAAGCTCAGCTTTCCCCGGAACAGCACAAGAGACTCGTCAATACAGACGTTGCAGAAGGGCGTGAAGTATGACGTGAAACGTTCTCGCATCATCTCGTACAACGTCCTAATCTTCCACAGCTTGTCAGAGAGATGCATGTCGGTGTTGGTGACAAGATGGAGCGCTCCGAGGATGTCGAGGTACCGGTCCCGAGAGATGTATTTCCCGAAGGCAGGGGTGGATATCAGATCTTTGGTGATCCAATAGTCAGCCAACCTGTGCTTCTTTACATGAGGCATTAGCATGGTGATTGCCAGGAACACCATGAACTCGGGATGAGTCACTGGGGTCCACCGCTTCATGTGGCCCTTGGTCACCTTGCCAAAAAAGTTCACCTGGATTTGGTGGTGTTTGTTTGTCTCTTCTATGACAAACTCAGTAACCTCCTTATCAAAAAATGCCTCAAAAAGCTCATGTGGTGGAGCATTGGGGCCTGCGGGAAAACTTGGGGTAACTCCTGAAGCCTCCTGTACCTCATCAAAAGGGGTTACATCAGGGTCATTCACTTCATCAGCAGCCACATCCTGCCAGTTGAAAATATAAAATGGGTCCTGCTGGCGACGCTGACGAGGAGCTGCAGCTGGGGCAGCACGCCCACGAACTTTGGCGGCGCGCACCCTAGGGCGGCCAGGAGCGCGACGGCGCCCAGGCCCAGCCCGGCGGCCAGGGCGGCCAGGAGCACGACGGCCCTGGGCAAAGCGTCTGGGTTGAGGGTCGTCGATGTCCATAAAGTCATCGTCGTTGTCGTCAGAGCCGTCATCTTGCCCTGACGGTGGACCCAGGTAATCATGGCCAGAGTCATCTGTGAGGTGCCCTTCATCTTCAGACCCCCCCTCATAATCTCGCGGGGAACGAATGATGCGTGGGCGGCGTGTAGGTCGGCGAGGTGGGGAAGGAGTGGCAGGTGAGGCTCTGTCATCTTCATGCAGAGGTTCGGGGCTCCTTGGCCTACGACAAGTCGTAGACAGCACTGGTTCAGTGTCTGTAGGTGCAGGTATGGATGCGAGGTCAAATATATCGTCAGGAACCTCTGTTGTAGGCTGGAGAGGTGGGGTGGACCCTGGGGAAACTTGCGGGGGCGTATGGCTGGGACCGGCAGGGGTGGAAGCCGCGGGAGCCTCGAACAAAGAGCGCCTACTTGTAGCTCCTTTTTTCACATATTTTCTCCCTTTTCCCTTTTCTGTAGTAGTATGTCTCCTCTCGGGGGAAATAGGGGGTAAATAGGCCGAAAGTGGGGGGTCCTCAACCCTAGGCAGTGCTGGTGGTGGTGGGGAAGAATGGCGGGCGCCTGGGGCAACTTGGGTGGCGTGGGTAGATAAGGAAGACAATGGCGGGTCAACCTCACCCTCACGCTCAGCCTCACTGGCACCCTCACGCACTGCTCCCTCACCAAGTTTTAGGGCCTCTTTCCTGGCTGCCGCGGCCGCCTTTTCAAGAACTTGCTTCTTATAAAAACGTATCTTGAATGGGGATTTAGCTGGCGAAGGGCTAGGTGTCGTGTCACTCAACCTAAACTTGGCAGTCGACCTAGTGCTGTCCCATTCGCTCACTCTCACTACACTCTCATCACCTTGCACAACTATATCACGTTCAGTACTATCATCACTTTCATCGTCATGCTCAAATCCAACAAATTGCGCGTCTCTTTCATGAATTTCGTCTAGATCGTCTAAATCTTCACTATAGTGAGACTGATAAGACTCGGAGCTATCACTGCCCAAGTCATCAACACTATTTTGTCCTTCACCACGTTCATAACTCCTCAAAGCTATTTCAATACCTCCGGGAGTCAACGCATCTTGTACGTGCCTTTGCGTTAGGGCGCGACGAACATGGGCAGGCGTCGAAGGGAGCATGGAATCGGACACAGGGGAATCACTTTTTGGGCTAGTATCCATGTTGGCGGCAGGGTAGAGACTGTTTTGGTGGCGTACATGGTGTCTGGTGGCGTCGCTTAGCGACCACGGAACGAAATGTTTACGCGCGCCATTCGAAAGCACATACGCAAGCAATGGTACAATGTTGTACCACCCGGGTTCCTCGGGTCAAAACATAATGGTACACACGTGTACCACCCGGGGTTGAAGGGTAGTAACGTTAAGTAAACCTTCTTCTTGTTTGCATTAGATCACTCTTGTGATTTAATTAAGTTAACTATCTTTTCCTTGTGTACCATAACTAAGCAACCATATGTTATAGGTAATAGGCTGTTTCAGAGAACATCAGCCTATAGTAGAAGCACATAGATACTGAGAGTTAAGATACTCCGCTATCGCAGATATAACTCTGGAGGGTATATGTGTTCTTTGTTCGACGGGATTATATATCAGGGGTTGGATCTAGCGTTTCCGTTGTTGCATTTATGCCAGTCTAGTCCAATGTATAAGAGCCACTGATTTATACGAGACCCGATCGAAACAAATGGCGACCTAGCTCAGGAACTGACATATGAACTGACATATAATTGCAAGTTATTGTGCAGATTGTTCTCACAGTTTAGGCAGTGAACATTTGTTGATTTTGTGGAATATTTTTTGAGGACATGCAAGAATTATTTTTTTAGCAAAGAAATATAGCACTTAACCCGGGAACTGCTGGGAGACTCTTAAGAGTTCCCCCAGCGGACTGCTGGGAGACTCTTATGAGTAAGTGAAAAAAAAAATCAACTTTTGACATCGAAAAAAAAAAAAAAAATTATTTTTATTTTTTTATTTTTTTATTTTTTTTTGGCCCCTGGGCCATGCAAAATCTCAGTCCTCTACCTCCCCTCCTTCCCCACTTTCCTCCTCTCCTTCAGTTATCACCTATTTTCCCTGTTATTCCCTTATTCTGAGGTATATTTTCATGCTAACATTAGCGAGTTGCAAGCAGGGTGTTGTCATCACTGATGGCAAGCGAGTGCAAGAGAGAGAGAGAAAGTATCGATCGACTGTGTCTCAGTGGCCTTGGGGGAAATTGGCGGGAAAGCAGTTTGCCTCACCCATACATTATACAACTCGCGGGCTATATCTCCGATTTTGACCATCCAAACGCTGTTTTCACTCGTTTTATTGTTGTTTCAGGTTAATACCTTTATAATCAACCCATAATAGGTGCATATGGATAAGTATTAATGCTATTAATGGTACAATGAATATTTTAGTGACGGAAACACCTCAAATACGTCAGCACAGGGGGACGTTTCCAATTACCCCCATGCGCACTTGCTAGGTTAAGCGGTCTCCGAGAATTTTTTATTGTGAATATTGTGGTATAAGAGTTTGGGGTACTTCTTTTTTGTGTATCAAAGTGAAAAATCTTCTGTGAGCATCATGTCTTATAGCGGATCAGTGCAGGATGAGGAAGGACACAGTACGTGATGTAGAAGCTGAGGAGCAGCAGCATGGGCAGGTTGTTAACCCGTCCAGCCCCGGCTAGTTTTGTAATGTTTGTTCACCAGAACCCGGCCGGTTTTCAAAAAATTGTTTTATTCCAGAAACAATAGCGAATGGGTTAGGAATGAAGGAAAAACCACGAAAAACCGCTCAAAAAGCTTAAAGAATGGTCCTACAGAGCCCCCGAAAACGTATTTTACAAGAGTAAAAAATTGAAGGCAATTACCCCAAAAAAAACAGGTTATTGCGCGCTCACGCGCACGCACGTGGACTTTGAGAGTTTTCAACCATCGGCACGGTTGCGTGGGATACGTACACAGTTCCCATACAAATCTGAGCTCTCTTGAGTGGCTACACCTGAGGTTACGGTCGGCGCAATTAGAGTGACGCACCAGGCGCGTCTCTGGGGCTGTGCGTTACATACATCGCCGACGCGTCAGGCGCGTCGCTGGGGCTGTACGGGTTAACTTGGTGAACAGTGAGGAGGATGCAAGGAATGTTTTACAATGGCCTGTTACTTCCGACCGGTTGGTGGGTATGAATCGGTACGGTCTCCAGTGCTTAGCCGCAGCTATCGGTCATGTATGTACTAGTGGCATGACCAAGGATGACCTGATGACGTGTGTGCTGGGTTGGGTGACTGGCGTACGAGGTAGGGTGAGTGCTCAGAGCCCTTTGGCCGAGCCTCCCCTTCACTCGACTCCCAATCCTCCTATTGGAGTACCGACCCTGAGCACGCTTCCGCAGGTGGGTAGTGACTGGCAGGGTGGTTTGCCCCTGGGGGGATCACCGGGTATTTCTAACATCATTGCATCTCCTCCTCCTCCTCAAGGTTTGACCCCGGAGATGCTCTTTCAGCTCGAGATGGCAAAACATCAGAGTCAACAGCAGATAGAGCTAGCTAAGATAGAAGAGAGAAAAGAGCTGGCTAGGATGCAGCAACAGACGAGGGAAGCTGAGCTTAGGACTGAACTAGAATCTACAAGATACCGTGCCGACATGGATTTAGAGAAGTCTCGTGTTGAGACGACGGGACAGCGACTCGGTACTGGAAACCGTGCGCATGATCAGTCTCTGTCGCACCTTCTCAAACTGGTCCCTGTATTTGACGAGTCTGGTGTCACAGAGTTTTTCAATAGATTTGAGAAGAAGTGCCGTGAGCATCAGTGGCCTGAAGTTAAGTGGGCGGCCCTTGTGTCCTCTAGACTCGTAGGTAAGGGGCTCAAGGCTTACGATGCACTGCCTTTGGAGTCCTGCGTTGTTTATGAGGAGCTCAAGGAGTCTGTCCTGCGGGCATATGAGCTACAACCCGAGACATATAGGTTAAAGTTCCAGGGTGTAACTAAGGGGCGAGACAGTACCTTCTTGGAGCACGCCCGGGACCTGTCCGACGCTATGGGAAACTGGCTCAGATCAGAGGAGACAACTAAGTTTGATGAGATGAAACAGTTGATGCTTCTAGAGCAGTTTTATAAGTGTACGGGCGGCGACTTGACTTTAAACCTTAAAGAGAAGAACCCAAGAACTCTCGTAGAAGCAGCAGAGATGGCTGATCTTCGGTTGTCTCTAATTCGGGGGTGCGGCTCTGCACAGAGAAACGATGTAGGCGTTAAGGAGCGTTACCCTCCCCCTCCCCGGAATATGAACACACATAAATTTAAAAGCAATGACACCAAGACTGATCACAAACCTAGCACCGCCCCGTTTAAGAAGGGTCAGGGGACTTTTACACCTCAGTATAAGTCCAAGGGGAAATTTGAGTGTTATCACTGTCACAAAGAGGGGCACATGGCAAAAGTTTGTCCGAGCAGACCTCCCTCGGCAGCTGTGTCATTGGCTCGCAGCATTGGGGTGTTCCAGAAGTCTTCTGTGTTTGCTGGAGGCATAAGATCAGAGGATGGAGCACCGCCAGTGAAGAAGGATCCGGAAGGCTCGAACCCTGTCCGCGATGCCTTTTGCGACCATAGAGGGCATGGCTGCGTGAAGTTGGGGGGATGAAGCACGGGGTACAGCTCTTGCGTGACACAGGTGCCTCTCAGACACTCTTGAAGAATTTCACTGGTAGACCCATAAACGCGGCGCGGGTAGTTGTGGTGCAGGGAGTTAATGCAACTAGGTCATACCCGCTTGTTAGAATGGAGCTTGAAGTTGACGGTGTGACTCGCGAACTGGATGTGGGAATCGTGGAGAAATTGCCTGTTGGGGGCGTCGACCTCCTTCTCGGCAATGACTGCGGTGCCTGCTTCTAAGGTTTCACCCTTAGTTGTTGCCGAGGAGCCGGCCGACGTGAGTAGGGAGGAACAGGAGTCGGTTGAGAAGTGTCAGGTGCAACCAATGGCGTGTGTTGTAACCAGATCTCTCGCATCCAGGGAGTCACAGCCTAACCAACAGTCTTCAAATAAGCGGAGGAACGGTCACGAGAAGGTGCTGAAAGCTGATACGGTGGAGAGTCTAGTACCAGCAGCGCTTCTCGGGGACTCAGTATTACCACCGTTAATAGAGTCTGGAGAAGCACCACCACCTGTCACTGAGAGTGTAGAGGCAGGGCTTAAAGAGACTCAGAGGCAGCAACGGTATACACGGAGAGAGCAACAGGATGCAAAGTTCGATGTTGGGGGAGGGCATGAGTTGTTTCGCAAACACTTAGACAGGCTAGCTCCCTCAGATATTCGCAAATTGCAGCTAGAAGACCCGGAGGTTCTAAAGTGTAGTAACGGTGCTGTCGAACTCGAAGAGGACAGGGATGCAAAGTCTGGAGATTTTGTTTTCATTGATGGCATCTTGTATCGGCGATTCCAAGACCCGCAGAGAAGTTGGGAGGGTGGGTCAGGAGTGGTAGACCAGCTGGTCATACCGAGGGTATGCAGGGATAGCCTACTTAGGTTGGCTCATGATGTACCGCTGGCGGGACACTTGGGTGTCCGTAAGACGGTGGCGGCTTTGGGGAAACTGTTTTGGTGGCCTGGTTTGAGAGCACAAGTGGTGTCATGGGTGGCAATGTGCAGTGTGTGCCAAAAGGTCGGGAAACCTAACCAGAGCATCCCAAAGGCTCCGTTACACCCAATTCCCGTCAGTGGGCATCCCTTTAGTAAAGTAGTAGTCGACATGGTTGGCCCCCTCCCCCTCACAAGTGCCGGAAATAAATATCTCTTGACAGTCATGGACGTAGCAACTCGGTACCCAGACGCATACCCGATGAGAAATGGTTTGGCGAAGACGGTGGTCCGTAACTTGCTATTATACTTCTCTCGGTACGGATACCCGCAGGAGATACAGTCAGACCAAGGATCGAATTTCACCTCCAACTTGTTCGTTCAGACAATGAAGCAGCACGGGATAGTCACTGTAGTGTCACCTGCTTATCACCCGTGTTAGAGAGGTGGCATTCCACTCTAAAAAGCATGCTTCGCTGCTATTGTCTTGAGAACGGCAAGGACTGGGATCTTGGCCTGCCGTATGTGTTATTCGCTGCACGAGAGGTACCTGGGGAGAGTTTGGGGTTTAGCCCTAATGAGCTTGTGTTTGGACACCGCGTCAGAGGGCCTCTCCACATGGTAAAGGAGATATGGGAAGGCACTGCTAAATCATGTTCTATGCTTAACCCGGGAACTGCGGGGAGACTCTTAAGAGTTCCCCCGGCGGACTGCGGGGAGACTCTTGAGAGTAAGTAAAACAAAAAATCAACTTTTGACATCAAAAAAAAAAAAAAAAAAAAAAAAAAATATTTTTTTATTTTTTTTTGGCCCCTGGGCCATGCAAAATCTCAGTCCTCTACCTCCCCTCCTTCCCCACTTTCCTCCTCTCCTTCAGTTATCACCTATTTTCCCTGTTATTCTCTTATTCTGAGGTATATTTTCGTGCTAACATTAGCGAGTTGCAAGCAGGGTGTTGTCATCACTGATGGCAAGCGAGTGCAAGAGAGAGAGAGAGAGTATCGATCGACTGTGTCTCAGTGGCCTTGGGGGAAATTGGTGGGAAAGCAGGTTGCCTCACCCATACATTATACAACTCGCGGGCTATATCTCCGATTTTGACCATCCAAACGCTGTTTTCACTCGTTTTATTGTTGTTTCAGGTTAATACCTTTATAATCAACCCATAATAGGCGCATATGGATAAGTATTAATGCTATTAATGGTACAATGAATATTTTAGTGACGGAAACACCTCAAATACGTCAGCACAGGGGGACGTTTCCAATTACCCCCATGCGCACTTGTTAGGTTAAGTATGTAAGAGTAGAGAACGAATGTTGCGTAGTCTGGAGTTGGCTGGCCGCAATCTGGTAGGCTCTCAGGCCCTCATGAAGGACAGGTACGACCACAAGGTGAAACTCAGGGAGTTTCACGTGGGTCAGGAGGTGTTGATACTACTCCCTCTTGTAGGTCACCCCTTATCCGCAAAGTACGCTGGTCCTTATAGGGTAGCAGAGAAGCTCTCGGACTTAGATTACCTGGTGGCCACTCCAGACAGGCGTAAGAGGAATCAGTTATGTCATGTCAACCTGATGAAGGAGTATGTGAGGCGCCCACCTGAGCCTCTCACTGTCCCTGTGATGACTTTCAGCAGTCAAGGTGGAGAAGGAGAACGGGACAGTCATGCGCAGGTGGATGACAACTGGGATTATCATGTTTCTGCAGATCAGTGGGCGGGAAACACGAGACAGGCGGCTCATGAGGCTTTGCAACACCTACCTGAGCAACAGCGTGTGGCTGTCGAGCGCCTATTTTGTTTATACCCTACTGTATTTGCGGAACACCCATGCCTCACTACTCAGGAGGTGCACGACGTTGACGTCGGAGACCACCCACCCTCCAAATCAGTGCCCTATAGGGTGCCCCCTATTAAACTTCCGGCCCTCCGGGCGGAGTTGGAGTATATGTTGCAACAGGGACTGATCGAGAAGGGGGCGGTAAAGTGGACATCTCCCGTAACGCTGCAACCTAAGCCGGATGGCAAGGTGCGCTTCTGTGTTGATTACCGCAGGCTAAACGGCTTGACTCCCACCAACCCATATCCTCTTCCCCGGGTTGATGACTGTGTAGACAAGATTGGCAAGGCCAAGTTCTTGACCAAGGTGGACCTGGTAAAAGGTTACTGGCAGGTGCCTTTGTCTGAACGGGCGAAGGAGGTGTGTGGTTTTGTGGTGGATGGTGCTACATATCGTTGTAATGTCATGCCGTACGGTCTAAAGAACTCACCAGCGACCTTCCAAAGCTTGATGAACGAGTTAGTGGCTGACATTCCGAACTGTACCGTGTACCTGGACGACGTCATTATCTACGATGACGATTTCAAGAGCCACTGTGAACATGTAGAATCCCTATTTAAGAAATTAAGCGAGGCAAACTTGGTGGTCAACCTGGGAAAGTGTGATTTTGTGCGGGCTACCGTGCAGTATCTGGGGTTCATGGTGGGTTTGGGCCAGGTATGCCCCCCACAGAACAAGATATTGGCTATTAACCACTTCCCTAGGCCGTCCACCAAGAAGCAGATCATGAGGTTTTTGGGCATGATTGGTTACTACCGCCGCTTTATAAAGGGCTATTCTACTGTGCTGGCTCCTCTGACGGACCTATTGGCCAAAGATAGAAAGTTTAAGTGGGCGCCTGAGTGTGAGAGGGCTTTTTTGCTAGTAAAGCACCTGTTGTGTACTCACCCAATCCTCAGGGCCCCGGACTTTAGCCGACCATTCCAGCTGGCAACTGATGCCAGTGGTGTGGGGGCTGGTGCCGTTCTGATGCAATCAGACGAAGATGGGCTGGAGCACCCAGTCAGTTTCTTCTCAAAAAAGTTCAACTCGGCGCAGAAGAACTATTCAGTAGTTGAGAAGGAACTGCTGGCGATTGTGCTAGCGCTCAGGCACTTTGAGGTGTATGTTCCAGCCTATGGACCAGTTGTGGTGATCTACACCGACCATCACCCCCTCAAGTTCCTGAATCAATTCCATAACCGGAATATGAGGCTGACCAGGTGGTCATTAATGTTGCAGGAATACAACCTAGACATACGCCATATTGCCGGTTCTGAGAATGTGATTGCAGATTGCTTATCGAGGGTGGAAGACCCAGGGTAGATCATCACAAGGGTAGCCTCCTACTTTGGTTTGATTAGTATGTTTACGTCTGGTGCTTGTTGGCTCGCGTGTGTAGCCCAGCGTATTGGGTCGTAAAGTAGGAGTTGTTGTGTTGGTATAGAAGAAAAAACTAGGCTTGCCCCTGTAGTGCAGCCGCCATAATCATATTAAAAATATAAAAATCCTATAAAAACTCTTTCTTTGATAGTTAAATTTTTTTAAAGTATGTTATAGCAGAAATTCTGAGTTGTACTCCTCTCAGAAGGCTGGGCTAGTGAAGCTCGCTCTTATGAGCATAACTATGAAATTTAATCTATTGTGTTGGGAAGGGTTGTTCATTTTTATAATGTGTTATTTTGAAGAGAACTGTCGCTGGGTGGCTAGGAGTGCGAATTTTGTATGGGTTCTGCGTGTCAGATTTAGAGCTCATAGTTGGAGCCTGTTAAAAATCTTGGGTGGGGTGTGACGCTCACCGCTTCCCCCAGAACCGCATGGCTTACTCGCTAGGACTCGCCAGGGCAGAGAATGTAGCTACAGTCTACCTATCATTGTGTACTTTCCTTCTCGAGAAAGCTTGTGTTGCAGACAGTTCAGAACTGTTCTTTATTTTCGTCTGTCACAATCCTTTCTATTTTATTTAGTCAATTGAAAGTATTGTGTTAAGTAGTTGAATGATGGGAAGGCGAGCGGGAGAGAGAGAGAGAGAGAGACCGGGTGGTGTGACTTGGTGGTGAGTGTGGCGCGTGGCTGGCCCCCTTACATAGGCCTCGCGGGATTCGTTGCCTCCTGCCAAACACTGCCTACTAGGCGGCTGCTTACTGGGCGACTGTCACGCGCCCTCGTGCCATTCCTGCGAACTGGGACTCCAGCGAGGCGGTCCCTGGGACTATCCTTGTCAGATCCGTCCCAGACAGCATACTCTAAGCATCTCCCATGAACTGTTCCACACTCTTGTCTTAGAATCTTTCTCTCCTACTGCCTCTATCATTTCCACTACTTCCTCACCTTTTATTAATATCAATCCCCCTCTGGTTCCCTGCATCCACACCTTGAATATAATACATAATATAATATAATATAATACAGTCTGGCCACCAGCCAGACTGTATTATATGCTGGATCTCACATTTCTTATGTACTAGGCTAAGGTTGAAGATAGTCATTGTCTTTTTGGGAGATTGTATTGCTCGGACTGTCTCCATCAATCACTAATGTTTCTACAGGGTTAAATAATGCTAGACTAGGGATCAGGTACCTTGCTGTTGGTGTTTTCACTGTGTGTAGGCTACTTTTGAGCTGCACGACACTACGGATTCTGTGGGTTACCTGGGTGGATCTTTTGTCTGTGTACCTTGGAGTTTAGACTGTGTAGTGCGTGAGGGCTGCTTGCCTAATCCACCCAACACTGTTCTAACTCTATTTGCTTTTACTTTTGAGGGTCGCCAGGAGGATACTCGATACTTGTGATCGAGAATCCTCAAGAGAGCACCCCTTCATATTAACGTAATCAGGCCGCACAGACCCAAGGTCCACACTAGGCTAGGAGCTGCCTTGCTCCACCAGAATTCTGTACCTTTGCGCATCCCAGCTAGACTTTATTAATCCGGGTAGACATTAGCTGGATTAGATCATATACTCTTTTATGCATACCCATTATTTCTACACAAGCATTTTGAGGTCTAGGTTGCTGTAGAGAGACTCAACCAGCATAGACCGGTTTTGTTAATAGGAGTACTACTTTTTCGTGGCGAGCATTATTACTGTTGCACCGCTTATAATATTCTTGTGTCCAATAACATTATAGGTCCATCCTTTTTGTGTATTTAGCCTACACGTGCATTGTCCTGCCTCCTGCTATTTTGTGGTTCCATTTCCGATACGTTCTTCTTAGTAGCATCCGACATTATTCAGAAGATTTCTTGTTCGGTGCTTGAGGACTTTACAACACTTTCTTTCATAAAGGAGTGACAGATATTATTGATTAAAGTAACGTTAAGTAAACCTTCTTCTTGTTTGCATTAGATCACTCTTGTGATTTAATTAAGTTAACAATCTTTTCCTTGTGTACCATAACTAAGCAACCATATGTTATAGGCAATAGGCTGTTTCAGAGAACATCAGCCTATAGTAGAAGCACATAGATACTGAGAGTTAAGATACCCCGCTATCGCAGATATAACTCTGGAGGGTATATGTGTTCTTTGTTCGACGGGATTATATATCAGGGGTTGGATCTAGCGTTTCCGTTGTTGCATTTATGCCAGTCTAGTCCAATGTATAAGAGCCACTGATTTATACGAGACCCGATCGTAACACGATGACGAGGACGACGTCGATGAAGACAATGACAACAACGAAGATGACGATGACGACGACAAAGATGAAGACGAAGACGAAGACGAAGACGACGATGACGAAGACGACGGCAATGAAGATGACGACGATGACGAAGACGATGACGCCGACAAAGACGCCGCCGACGAAGACGATAACGAAGATGACGAAGACGACGATGATGAAGACGATGAAGACGACGACGATGATGATGATGACGACTACGACGACGATGAAAACTATGAAGACGATGACGACAACGATGACGACGACGAAGACGACTATGACGAAGACGATAACAATTAAGATGAAGACGAAGACGACGACGAAGACGAAGAAGACGACGACGATGACGATGAAGACGACGAAGACGATAACGACATCGAAGACAAAGAAGATGACGACGACGACGAAGACTACAAGATGACACCGACGACGACGACGTCGACGAAGACGATGACGAAGACAACGACGACGACGACGATGAAGACAATGACGACGACGAAGACGACGACGACGACGAAGATTACGACGATGAAGACGATAACGACGACAAAGACGAAGACGATGACGCCGACAAAGACGACGCCGACGAAGACGACGACGACGACGAAGACGATAACGAAGACGACGACGACGACGACGATGATGAAGACGATGAAGGCGACGACGATGATGAAGATGACGACTACAACGACGATGAAGACGATGACGACAACGATGACGATGATGACGACGACGAAGACGCAGACGACGATGACGAAGACGACAATAATGGAGATGAAGCCGAAGACGACGAAGAAGACGACGACGATGACGATGAAGACGACGAAGACGATAACGACATCGAAGACGACGACGACGAAGGCGAAGACGACAACGATGACGAAGACGCCGCCGCCGAAAGACGACGCCGACGACGAGGAAGACGACGCCGACGATGACGACGTGGACCACGACGAAGATGATGACGACAACGAAAACGACGACGACAAAGACGATGACGACGACGACGATGAAGAAGACGAAGACGATGATGACAACGATGACGACGACGACGACGATGACGACGACGAACACGACGACGAAAACGACGAAGACGACGACGACGACGAAAACGATGAGGAAGACGACGACGACGACGATGAAGATGATGAAGTTGACGACGCCGACTACGTCAACGAGGAAGACGATGACGATGACGAAGACGACGATGACGAACATGATGACGACGATGACGACGAAGACGACGACGATGAAGATGATGACGACGATGACGACGACGACTATGAAGACGACGACGACGACAAAGATTACGACGACGTCGACGACGACGTCGACGACGACGATGACGAAGACGACGACGACGACGACGACGCAGACGATGACGACATCGACTATGAAGGCGATGACGACAACGAAGACGACGTCGACGACAAAGACTACGAGGAAGACGACGATGACAAAGACGAGGAGGATGAAGACGACGACGAAGACGACGACGAAGACTACAATGACGACGTTGACGACGACAAAGACGACGAAGATTACGACGACGACGACAACGACGACTATGATGACGACGACGACGACGACGACACCGACGAAGACGACAACGACGACGACGAAGACGATCACGAAGACGACGACAACGACGACGAAGATGACGATGACAAAGACGACGACGACGATAAAGATTACGATGACGACGAAAACGACGACGACAACAAAGACGACGAGGAAGACTACGATGATGAAGACGACGAGGATAAATACGACGACGACGACGAAGGCAACAATGAAGACAATGAAGACGACGACGACGACGAAGACGACGATGACGAAGACGACGACGACGATGACAATATATAAGGGCAAAGGGGAGAGAGGAGTGTGTGGTAACCACCGAGGAATATGTCTTCTAAGCGTAGTAGGGAAGGTATACAGTAGGGTAGTGATTGAGAGAGTGAGAGTGAGAACGGAGAAATGAATAGGCGATGAGCAGGGAGGTTTTAGGAAGGGAAGAGGATGTGTAGATCAGAATTTTACCTTGAATTGTGTTGTGGAGAAGTATCTGGCGAAGAAACAAAAGGTGTATGTTGCCTTTATGGACTTGGAGAAGGCCTATGACAGAGTGGATAGAGAAGGTTTGTGGAAAGTACTAAGAATATACGGAGTAGAGGGCAAGTTGCTGAAAGCAGTGTATGAGGGTGCAAAGGTGGCAGTACGTGTGGAGAGTGAGCAGAGCGAGTTCTTTGACCTGAATGTTGGTTTGAAACAGGGGTGTGTGATGTCCCCGTGGTTGTTTACTGTATATATGGATGGAGTCATGAAAGAAATACTATCAAGAGCAGTGGATGTTGGTGTATCGCTGAAAAGGGAGGGAATTGAGTGGAAGCTACCTATACTGCTGTTTGCGGATGATACAGTTCTGATGAGTGATAATGAATGGGAGTTGCAGGGTCTGGTAAATGAGTTTGGAACAGTGTGCGAAAAACGGAATTTGAAGGTAAATACGGGGAAGAGCAAGGTTATGGTCTTCGAAAGGGGTGAAGTCACAGAGTGTGAGGTGAAGCTGAACGGTCAGGCTATGGAGATCGTCAACTCTTTTAAGTATCTGGGCAGTGTGTTGAGTAAAGATGGGCCTATGGATGAAGAAGTGCGGGAG
The DNA here is from genome assembly GCA_037953745.1 of Lithodes maja. Classification (NCBI taxonomy): domain Eukaryota; kingdom Metazoa; phylum Arthropoda; class Malacostraca; order Decapoda; family Lithodidae; genus Lithodes; species Lithodes maja. Next base: position 15,028 of record JBAKBP010004042.1, read on the forward strand.
AGGGTACAACAGGGGAAGAGGGTTGTAGGAACGCTAAAAGCAGTAACAAGAAATAGGGTGGTCAGTATGGAAGTGAAGAAGTCCTTGCATGACAGTGTGGTAATCCTGACACTGACTTACAGAAGCGAAGCATGGACGTTGGTTGAGAGACTCAGACCAAGAGTGAGAGCAGTGGAAATGAATTACTTAACCCGGGAGCTGCGGGGAGACTCTTAAGAGTTCCCCCGGCGGACTGAGGGGAGACTCTTTTTTTTTTTTTTTTTTTTTTTTTTTAAAGAGACAATGAACGGAGGAAGGAAAAACACAGGTAAAACAAAAAGGTCCATGTGCCTAAAGGCATCCTCCATTCATAAAATGTTTGTAACAACTGGATTTAAACATTTGCAGATTGTAAGTTTGTGGAAAGCAATTCGAAGGAAGTGAATTCCAAAGAGTAGTAGCTCTGGGGATAAATGAATTCTGATAAGCAGAAGTTCTGCATTGTGGAGGAGAAAGTGTAAATGCATGGGCGCTCTCAGCTGCCCTAGTTCTACGCGGAAAGATGTGGAGAGGCGGCACAATTGAAGCAAGTTCCTCGGAACAATTGCTGTGAAAATATCTGTAGAATAATGCAAGGGATGCAACGTTTCTTCGTATGGATAATGTAGGAAGGTCCTGTGTGATTGCAGGGTTATTGATTAATCTAATAGCTTTATTTTGAATTTTGTCCAACTGCCTCAATGCAACCACTCCACTTCCACCCCACAGAGGTGAACAGTAATCCATCTGAGAACGCACATGACTTTTATATATCACGGCCAACTGCTCGTCAGTGAAGAATTCTCGAACTCTGTACAGGAGTCCCAGTTTTTTAGAGGCATTCTTAGCAATGCTTCTAACATAATGTGTCCAGCTCAAGTTAGTAGTTAATGTTACACCGAGAATGTCAATACTAGGGGAAGTGGGAATATTTACATCATTAAAAAATATATGGGAGTCAGTGAGATTCTGTCGGTTAGAAAATTGAATGTATTTGGTTTTCTGTGCATTAAAGGAAACTAGATTCTTTTGTCCCCATCCATTAATTCTAGAAAGGTCCTGGTTCAGAGAAATTGCAGTGTTTATTTTTGAATTTATAAGATCGGGTTGGGTGAAAGAATTGGTAAATGTGAAGGAACTGTGGAGTGTTGAGTCATCTGCGTAGGAATGTATTGGATTATGAGTGGTAGATATGAGATCATTGATATGAATGAGGAACAGAATTGGGGCCAAAACTGATCCCTGGGGAACACCAGCATTTATTGAGTGAAATTGAGAATAAAGGCCATCTACCATTACACGTATTTTTCTGTTATGAAGATAAGAAGAAATTAGTGGAACTAATGATGCAAGGCCGTAGTGTGACATCTTCGACAATAAGGATTGATGCCAGACTCTATCAAATGCCTTTGATATATCCAGTGCTATTGTATGTGTTTCACCATGTTGGTCTGTAGCTTGGTTGATTTGATGCGTAAGAAGGCAAAGCATGTCTGCAGTTGATCGACATCGTCTAAAACCATATTGCCTATCACTGATTAATTTATTATTCTCAAGATGCTTAATTATGTGATTATTTAATATAATTTCAAAGACTTTACCAAGAGTGGAAGTTATAGCTATTGGTCTGTAGTTTGATGGATCTGAAGAGGCACCTTTTTTAGGAACTGGATGGATGTTTGCTTCTTTCCAGGGTACTGGGAAGCATGAGGTATGAGTACACAGACGGAAAAAATTTGCCAATACAGGAGCGAGCACCAAGGAGCAATTCTTAAGTACTATTGGAGGAATTTCATCTGGACCAGGAGCCTTATCTACTGAGAGATTCTGCAAAATAGTTTTGACATGTCTGGTGTGGATCTTCAGTGAGGGAATTTCAGGCGAATTAAAATTAAGTACAGGGGCATATTGATTTATTTCATCTAAGGTTGAGTTGGTGGAGAAAATATCCGCAAGAAGGTTAGCTTTACCTTGTGGGTCACTTACAAGATTGCCAGTCAGAGATTTTAATGGTGGAATGGATGAAGCAGTAGTGAAGTTGGATTTAAATGAGTTAAGAGTAGACCAAAATATTTTGTTATCATTTGGATTATTTAGAAGTTTATTTGCCTGTTTGTGGAGAAAGTTTGATTTAGTTAGGTTTAATACAGTTTTGGCATGATTTCTGATGTTTCTAAAGTAATTAAAGGCTTCATGAGTTTTTGATGTTGTGTATGCATTGTAGGCTATTGCTTTTTGTTCAGTTACTCTAGCACAATTATGGTAAAACCATTTAGGTGAATTAGATCTTTTACTGTACTTTTGATGAGGAATAAAAGTTTCCATTCCAATTTTTACAAAATCTTGTATGTGGCTCAAGGTGGAGTGTGCATCATTAGAAAAGAAAGAGGTCCAGGGAATATCAATAAAGAAACCCTGAAGACCCTCCCAGTCTGCCCTATCGTAATGCCATTTAGTCACCAAAACAGGTTCAGAGTGGGAAGGTGTGGTAGGTGATAGACAGGTGGCCTGTATCAGACAGTGATCAGAAGATCCAAGCGGGGACCTCACTGTAACATCATAATTTTCTGAATTGGTTGTTAAAAATAAGTCCAGTAGGTGGGAATTATGATTAGGATTATCTGGTACACGGGTGGGTTGGTTGACTAGTTGAGTGAGATTAAATGAGTCTGCAAATAGCTCACATTCAAGACCAGCATCATCAGTCCTGGCTGAATGAGTGAGCCATTCAACATTATGGACATTAAAATCACCCAACACAGTGATTTCAGAAGAAGCATTTAAGTTGAGGACACTGGGTTGTGAGGACAGAGAATCAAAGAGACTTTGCTCTGGAGGAGTATTTGGGGAACGGTAGATGCAACATATTGTTACATATCTTGATCCTCAAGTGGTTAACTTGATGAATCTAGATAGCACAGAGATATATATTAAGGTATCAGTCAGCTGAAGGCAAAACAAAAGTAAAATCTAATAAAATAATTTCCTGTTGTTGCTTCCTTTCCTTTTGGATTTTAGGACTTAGTATCCTTTATTGACTGATACTCTTTAATTATGAAAAATACTGAAATTAATTAAAGTCATGTAGTATTTATAAAGAATTATTATTTAACCGAAGCTTAGTAGGCTATGGTTATGAACCGAATAAGTTATAGCTAAAGAAGGACTATAAATTCTATAAAAAGTCTTGAAAGATAAATATTAAAGTAAGAATATTTCTGTCTCTTACCCTTTTTAAAATGAATAGATAGTTTTCTTCTATGTCCTTTTATTTATATTTAATGTAATTATTCTTGGTTCTTGTCTTACGTTAACAGTATTATATTATTATTATCATCAGGATTAATATCAAAGTCACATAAAAAGTTAGATATATATTTAATAATTAGTTAAATGTATTTCTTAACCACGTAACATTGAGGTTTGATTATGAGTAAATAAAGTTACAGGATCGCTTCATAGATTCGATTCAGGTCTCACTCAAATAATATGAAAAGCAAAATATAATATTTTGAAGCAAAAGAATTTTCTTCAGCTTAGGAAATCACTAGAAGTAATATTAACACAGCCATGTTAGTCTAAGGCGATATTACTAATATGAGACAATAGCATCACCGTACTAAGCACCGTTAAGCAATGTAAGCTTAATTCAAAGAAAATGAAAGAACTCGTAAGTATCAATATAAAACAATAGTATTACTTTCATCATAACCCAATTACTTAAAGAGTTGCTTTAGTCCACAAGTTAGTCAACTAAAATAGTTAAGTACATAATAATAGTAGCGTTAACGTTAATTCGCAATCAAATAGTTAAGTACACAATAATAGTAGCGTTAACGTTAATTCGCAATCAAATAGTTAAGTACACAATAATAGTAGCGTTAACGTTAATTCGCAATCAAATAGTTAAGTACACAATAATAGTAGCGTTAACGTCAATTCGCAATCAAATAGTTAAGTACACAATAATAGTAGCGTTAACGTCAATTCGCAATCAAATAGTTAAGTACACAATAATAGTAGCGTCAACGTTAATTCCCAATCACATATCTCACTAACCAACATAACGTAAGTGTTTACACCGAACACACTTAACACACATTTATATAATCTGACTGACAGTCACAATCCCATTATAATACTTCACCCCGTCTTCCTCCAGCTGCAAGTTCACCTTCCCCAACTCCAAATGAGACTGATTTGAATGCCCACAACTCGGGTCTTATATACCAAACAATGATGGTGTAGGAACGAATCAGGAGGCGGGGGTGGTGCCGGCTCCAATCATAGCTCCTCGAGTCGCATAACAGGTGCCTGGTCCACTCACAGCTCCTCGAGTTGCATAGCAGGTGCCTGGTCCAATCACAGCTCCTGGCGTCGAACATACGTCATAGCGTCGGTCATCAAGTAGTTTGCAGGGTCCCCTATGACGCACGCAGGTGTGAAGGCTAGTTTGCAGGTATGCGGGCGAGGTAGTTTCCCCACTGCTTCACCGTTTGGGTAGTGCGGCTCCTTCAACTCTAATTCTAACTCTTAAATTAACATACAGGGCTCCGTATGTCAGACCTCCCCCCTAGAAAAGAGTTTAAGGAGTACAGTACATAATATTAAACAGAATACATAAATAGATTCACCACCAGATTGGCAACAGCAAGATTATAATGAGGATATAATAAGGATATCACCCAAAGTAGGCAACGTCTCCAGGTACCACATCAGAACATAGCCGGAACGTAGCTGGAGCGTTATTCGAACTGCAAGGCATCTCACAGCTCATTAAATTAAACTTGCTGCTGTATGAGGCCAACCCGGTAAATGTAATCTTTAAAAGATACGTGATAGGCAATCGGCTAGCACGTTCTGGACCCCCTTAATATGTTTGACATCCAGGGAGTATTCCTGCAGCAACAAACTCCACCTGGTCAGTCGTTGGTTTTTATTTTGGAACCTATGCAAAAATTTTAAGGGGTGATGGTCAGTATACACAGTGATGGCACCAGAGGCAGATTGCACATAGACAGCAAAGTATTGAAGGGCTAAAATTAATGCCAACAGCTCCTTCTCAATGACTGAATAGTTACGTTGGGCAGAATTTATTTTTTTACTGAAATAGCACACAGGATGCAATACCTCACAGTCGTCTTCCTGGAGCAACACTGCACCAACCCCGGTATTGCTCGCATCCACTGCCAGGGAAAAAGATCTGTTAAAATCAGGAGCTCGGAGTACAGGATAATTAGATAATATATATTTGGTAGCAATAAAGGCCTCTTCACATTCAGAGGACCACACAAACTTCACATCCTTACGGAGAAGATCTGTCAGGGGAGCTGTCAACTTTGAAAAATTTATAATGAAACTCCTATAATAGCCAATCATGCCTAGGTACCTTTGGATATGTTTCTTAGTGCTAGGAGTTGGGAATTCTAGAATAGACTCTACCTTTGCTTGAGGAGGTGCAACCTGCCCCTGACCTACCGTATATCCTAGATACTGGACCGTACTCTTTACAAAGGTGCATTTCTTAAGATTAACCACCAGATTGGCATCAGCAAGATTTAAGAATAGCAATCTAAGTTGGTAAAGATGCTCCTCCCATGACTGTGAAAAGATAAGAATATCATCGATGTAGACAACGCACCCAGGTACCCCTTCAGTCACCAAATTCATGAGGCGCTGGAATGTAGCTGGGGCTTTTTTCAAGCCGTAGGGCATTACGTTACAGCAGAAGGCTTGATTGTTGACTACAAAGCATGATATTTCCCTCGCTCTAGGGGTGAGAGCTACTTGCCAATATCCCTTCATCAAGTCAATCTTGCTGATATAGGTGGCTGTACCAATCTGGTCAATGCAGTCGTCGATCCGTGGCAGTGGGTAGGTATCGTTCTTTGTGACAGCATTGACTTGCCTATAGTCCATACATAACCTATGGCTCCCGTCTGGCTTTGGCACAAGTATGACCGGACTACTCCACTGGCTTAAGGCCCTAGTGATCAGTTCGTTAGATAACATAAAGTCAAGCTCGACCTGCAGTATACTCCTGCGTTGTGGCGAGACACGGTAGGGGGATAGTTTAATGGGAGTTGCATCCCCTACGTCGATGTCGTGCACAACCAAAGAAGTGAGCCCTGGAGTATCACGGAACACACTGGGAGACTGAGATAAAACAGAGATTAGATGGTTCGCTTGCTCAGAGGGAAGATGACATAGTTTAGATGGTAATTCCCTCCAAGCCACTGAATTATACTGAAAGTTGGATAGGCTACATGACAAGTCAAAGTCTGCATGGATACCTTCAGGCTCTGGAACAGTCTGTTGCGGGTCAGTAAGAGAACTGAAAACTTCGTCCGCACCAGGCTGTCCACAGGTCCTGACATTCACTGCCACAGTGGGAGAATCTGGAGGAGAGGAATCAGGGGACCTATGGTAGGGCTTCAACATATTTATATGGAATACTTGCGTGGGCTTTCTCCTGTCTGGGGTAGTTACTAGATAATCGGTAATGCTCACCCTCCGAATGATCTTATATGGGCCCCTGAACTTGGCAGATAACGGTTGGCCAAAAAGGGGGAGCAGGACCAAAACCTCATCACCGGGCTGAAACTCCCTCTCACGGGCTTTTCTGTCATACCATTTCTTCATGGAGCTTTTAGCCACGGTCAAGTTTTGAGCGGCAAACTCACATGAGGATCTCAGCTGGGTTTTGAAATCTGAAACATACTTGAGGAGGTTTTGGTTCCCCTCCTGGCCAACTAGGCTATCCTGCAATAGTTGCAAAGGACCTCTTACCTGGTGACCGAAAACTAGCTCATTAGGGGAAAAACCCAGGGATTCAGTTGGAACCTCACGAGTAGCAAATAAAAGAAAAGGTACCCCCTTATCCCACTCAACTCCGGTCTCTGTACAATATTTACGTAACATTCCCTTTAATGTCTGATGATATCGTTCGAGAACCCCTTGACTCTCTGGGTGGTAGGTGCTAGACTTAACATGCTCGATACCCAACTCCTTCAGGGACTGCTGAAAAATGTTAGAGGTAAAATTAGTTCCTTGATCACTTTGCACCTCATGGGGGAAACCCATTCTGGTGAAGAATTTGAGCAGTTCCTTGATGACAGTTGGAGCAGAGGTAGTCCTTAAGGGTATAGCCTCTGGGTAGCGAGTTGCCATGTCCATGATAGTTAATAAATAAATGTTACCTTGGGAAGTCTTAGGCAATGGGCCTACAATGTCCACTACCACCCGAGTAAAAGGATTCTCGAAAACGGGCAAGGGCACCAGAGGATGTACAGGCACCTTCTGATTGGGTTTTCCTGTCATCTGGCAAGTGTGACACACTCTACAACACTCCACTACATCTGCACGCATTCCTGGCCAGTAAAAGTGGGCTCTGATTCTGTCTAGAGTTTTTCTCACACCTAGGTGTCCTGCCAATGGTATACAATGTGCCATTTCCATGATATCTTTACGACAAGCTTTGGGGACTACTACTTGATGGACGTCCCAAGCCCCGTCATCGATTGGTCTGTGTGGCGGTCTCCATCTTCGCCACAATACTCCTCCTTTGAGGTAGAAACATTCACCACCCTCCTTCTCACATTCCTCTTCACTCACGGACCTGGCAGCTAACTCCTTGCATTCATTATCATCTCTCTGTAGCTCTACCAGGCCACTAGGACAATTTGGAAGGGTTTCATGGTCATCGTTAGGGTCAAGATGAGCCATAAAGGTGTCAGATAAATCCACCTCAGTCACATCATCAGGCACAGTTGGAGCGTCATTCACACTCTCATCATCCCTTTCATCAACTCTTACATTCGGTACATTTCTGTCGGAGGGAACTGCTACTTGAGACATTGAACGTGTGACAGCACACACAGGGAAAACTGTTGGCATCTCCTTTTCGAGCTCACCGGTTAGTGGCTCGTTAACAGGGGAAAGTGACAAAATGGGGTCTGGTCGGACCTTCTCACCTGCTACATCATTCCCCAAAAGGAGCGTTACCCCAGGCACAGGGATATCTTGGGACCTACACAAAGCTATGGTGGCCTCACCCTGTAGTAACTCACATTCAATTTCGCCTTTTACCAAGTATGCATAAAACTGGCCTCCAGCACCTCTCATTACAACTGGTTCGCCAGGTGGGCACTCAGTGTAAGGATTCACCATGAGGGTGCTAGTAGAACCTGTGTCTCTCAGAATTTTTACCTCATGCATACAACCATTTAATCTCACGTTGCCAGATGAAATAAAGGGACGGTAACTGTCCTGCACTGATGGTGAAATTATTATTGGCTTAACCCTAGTGGGTTGCACCACACATGCTACTACACCCCTGTCTAGATGTTTTACGTTAGCTGCTAGGTACTCCTGTCGAGAGTCCTGCATTAAAGGAACTTTTGGTGCTAGGTACTCCTTCTGTCGGGAGTCCTGCATTACAGGCACATATGGAGTTCGAGATACGGCGGCAACTGTCTGCCCCGATCTCTCGGTTCTCTCCTTGGCCCAGCACTGATAAGCTAGGTGGCCTCTCTTGCCACAAAAAGTACATACTTTAGGGGATACGGGAACGTTCCCTCTTTGAGCATTACTATTAGTTTGGGGCCCACCTCTGTTACCATTGCCCTGAGTCACATTTTTAGTTGGGAGAACAATTCGGTTTTGGCTAGCTGGGGAAGACGTTATAGGCTTGTGACTGGGTCTGTCAGATTTGTGATTGGGATACTTAAAATTAGAACTAGAATTATCGTAGGGCTTCTTTCCACGAAATTTGTTGTTGAGCACGTATGTGTCAGCCATGTCAGCAGCGTCGGCAAGACAATCTACCTTTTTCCCCTTTAAATGATAGGATACAGAAGAATCAATTTTCCATAGGAAATTTTCTAACAGGACCAACTCCTTCAGATCGTTGTAGCTTGTGACTTTCTTACTCTTGACCCAATGATTGAAAGTTTTAGTCATGGTCCTGGCAAATACCTTATGAGTTTCTTCTACTTTCTTCTGGTTTTTACGGAAAGATTGCCTGTAAGCCTCAGGCTGCAATTGATAGGTTTTTAGGATAGCTTCTTTGAGATTGTCATAATCCTGCCTAACTTCTGCTACTTCTGACAAATACGTGGCTCGAGCCTGCCCTGTCAAAACAGTTTGTAACATAAAAGGCCATTGATCTCTTGTCCACTTCATACCTCCAGCAACTTCCTCAAACAAAACAAAGAAATCCTGCACATTATCCTCAGTGAAAGGTGGAATGACACTAGTCATAGTCAATCCCAGAGGGGGAGCAATTAAGGGAGCATTTGTATTGACATTTAGTTGAGCCGTACGATATTGATATTCACATTGTTCGGTCGTTGCTCTGGCATTTATTCTGGCTAGTTCTAGTTCGACATTTAGTCTGGCTTGTTCGGTCTTTATTCTGGCTAGTTCTAGTACTTGATCACCAGTCAAACCAGGTGGCAATTGTTCATCAAGTTGGCTAGGTTTACTAGGGATCCCACCAACTGCTCCGTCACCCTCCCCGCCTTCTACAGGGAACAGGTGGGTTTTTATGGTCTGAGCCACCTCTACTTTAGACATGTTTGAGACAGTTAATTTGAGATGTGAGGCAAGCACTTTCAGTTCGGATTTTGACAGACAGTCAATATCATGGGCTGTGGGTTCTGATTCTATGAAAACTCGAGCATCTTCTTCATTAATTAGTTGAGGCATGATTAATATTCGGTTGTTTAGTTGTGAAACGTTAATGAAACTAAGTGAAACTGTATGAAACGAATCCTGGCAAGGTCGCCACTCTTCTGTTACGTATCTTGATCCTCAAGTGGTTAACTTGATGAATCTAGATAGCACAGAGATATATATTAAGGTATCAGTCAGCTGAAGGCAAAACAAAAGTAAAATCTAATAAAATAATTTCCTGTTGTTGCTTCCTTTCCTTTTGGATCTTAGGACTTAGTATCCTTTATTGACTGATACTCTTTAATTATGAAAAATACTGAAACTAATTAAAGTCATGTAGTATTTATAAATAATTATTATTTAACCGAAGCTTAGTAGGCTATGGTTATGAACCGAATAAGTTATAGCTAAAGAAGGACTATAAATTCTATAAAAATTCTTGAAAGATAAATATTAAAGTAAGAATATTTCTGTCTCTTACCCTTTTTGAAATGAATAGATAGTTTTCTTCTATGTCCTTTTATTTATATTTAATGTAATTATTCTTGGTTCTTGTCTTACGTTAACAGTATTATATTATTATTATCATCAGGATTAATATCAAAGTCACATAAAAAGTTAGATATATATTTAATAATTAGTTAAATGTATTTCTTAACCACGTAACATTGAGGTTTGATTATGAGTAAATAAAGTTACAGGATCGCTTCATAGATTCGATTCAGGTCTCACTCAAATAATATGAAAAACAAAATATAATATTTTGAAGCAAAAGAATTTTCTTCAGCTTAGGAAATCACTAGAAGTAATATTAACACAGCCATGTTAGTCTAAGGCGATATTACTAATATGAGACAATAGCATCACCGTACTAAGCACCGTTAAGCAATGTAAGCTTAATTCAAAGAAAATGAAAGAACTCGTAAGTATCAATATAAAACAATAGTATTACTTTCATCATAACCCAATTACTTAAAGAGTTGCTTTAGTCCACAAGTTAGTCAACTAAAATAGTTAAGTACATAATAATAGTAGCGTTAACGTTAATTCGCAATCAAATAGTTAAGTACACAATAATAGTAGCGTTAACGTTAATTCGCAATCAAATAGTTAAGTACACAATAATAGTAGCGTTAACGTTAATTCGCAATCAAATAGTTAAGTACACAATAATAGTAGCGTTAACGTCAATTCGCAATCAAATAGTTAAGTACACAATAATAGTAGCGTTAACGTCAATTCGCAATCAAATAGTTAAGTACACAATAATAGTAGCGTCAACGTTAATTCCCAATCACATATCTCACTAACCAACATAACGTAAGTGTTTACACCGAACACACTTAACACACATTTATATAATCTGACTGACAGTCACAATCCCATTATAATACTTCACCCCGTCTTCCTCCAGCTGCAAGTTCACCTTCCCCAACTCCAAATGAGACTGATTTGAATGCCCACAACTCGGGTCTTATATACCAAACAATGATGGTGTAGGAACGAATCAGGAGGCGGGGGTGGTGCCGGCTCCAATCATAGCTCCTCGAGTCGTATAACAGGTGCCTGGTCCACTCACAGCTCCTCGAGTTGCATAGCAGGTGCCTGGTCCAATCACAGCTCCTGGCGTCGAACATACGTCATAGCGTCGGTCATCAAGTAGTTTGCAGGGTCCCCTATGACGCACGCAGGTGTGAAGGCTAGTTTGCAGGTATGCGGGCGAGGTAGTTTCCCCACTGCTTCACCGTTTGGGTAGTGCGGCTCCTTCAACTCTAATTCTAACTCTTAAATTAACATACAGGGCTCCGTATGTCAGAATATGTATTTAAATTTACCAGCAGAAATTAATTTGTATTTAGAATAATCAAAATAGGGACAATTGAAACCAGTAACCTCCTCCAGGGCAATTTCAGATTTTGCGAAGCAACATACACCTCCTTTAGGTCTGAAATTTTGGAGCAGTTGATAACCTGGAAAATTAAATCTAAACGTGTCAGATGTGGATGTTACTTGAGTCTCTGTCAAAAAAAGGAGAGTAGGGGATTCTGCTTGAAGAAATTGGTGTACAGAATTGATGTTAGAGTGAAGTCCCCTTATATTGCTAAAGAAAAAGCTGCACCGACGAGCAGCTTTGGGACGTTGTAATGCTCTCGACACAGTCGCATGATGACGACCGGGAGGGCCCTGCGTCAATGACCCAACCCTGCCGGGGGTGGATATCCGAGGGACCACCAGGTTTGCTCTTAACAATTGTACTGCCATATTTATTGGGTAAGGTGTATGGTGTTACATGTATGATATGTAGTGGGAAGAGTAGTGTTTTATGGATAGAGGATAGCAATGTAGGGCAATGTCGTGAAGTTGGATGTGTATGTTATATAAAGAGGGTTTTCCTGATACCCCTGATGTGTGAGGCAGAAAGATATGTATCCAGCTACCAAGGCCTGGGAGAGAAAATGGAATTCAGGCTATTCCCTGAGTCTCCCGAAACCTTGGCGGTAGTAGTTCCCTGGGCGGGGCTGCCTACCCCTACTACCTACTACCTCTTAAGAGCAGAGCTTTTGAACACGTACCAAAACCGCACGTCTATAGCCAGGCGGCTGAAAATTGGTGTGGGTATAGTACTACATGTCAACTCTCGACACCACCCCGCCAAACACTCGCCCCACACTCGTGCAAGCACCACCGCGCCAGTAACCAAGCACTAGTCATGGAGCCCACACGTCCCTCATGCTCGCTCCCTGATGACACAACCAGCCCTCCTTCTGGTGGTGTTAGCTGCCGTGGAAGGCAGAGGGTGGCTGCTAAAGACCCTAGCTACCAGTACGACACGCCCTACAGCTCGGAGGACGAAACACCAGCACCCAAAGCACGAAAAACATGTGCAAGCACGACAAAGGTACAGAGGTCATTGGTGTTTCGGGACACTGCCACCACGACCCAGGCCACTGCAACAACCACTACCACCACCATTGCCACCACTGCCACCCCTGCCACCGGTACCAGTGACGCAGGAGGCCGCCCTAGGGCTGCAGAACCTGCGGGGGCAGGAAAAATTAAAGGCACGGGCGTAGGGAAGAGAACCCGTACGCGAGCCACAGTGCCCCTACCACCACCACCACCACCAGCCGCCCCTGGCCCGGCTGCCCCTGCTGCCCCTGCCGCCCCTGCTGCCCCTGCCCCTGCCCAAGGAAAAGGGAAGGGAAAGGGGAAGGGGAAAGGGAGAGGGAAAGTGACTGCTGGCCCTGCTGGCCCTGCCAGCCCTGCTGCCCCTGTTGCCCCTGCTGCCCCTGCCGCCCCTGCCCAAGGAAAAGAGAGAAGGGCGACAGGCACCACCATCATCTTGCCATCAAGACCACGCACCACTGCTGCCCCTGCCGCCGCCCCTGCTGTCCCTGTCCATAAGACTCCCGCACGTGCTGGAGTGACCCGGAAAACTCTGACACCATCAAAGTATGCCGCCCTGCTGTTTGATGGTGATTCGCAGGGCATTGGCAGCCCGGGTTTCGACGACGAAGCCCTAGCACGGGACCAAGGGTGGGGGGATTTGGGAGTGGACAGTGGGAGTGAGTCCGACGTCGGTGACGAGAATGAGGAAGGGCATCGTCTGTCAAGTGAAGAGGAGGGTGATGATGATGCAGTGCTGTATCGCGACCATGGAAGCGATATTTCAGATGATGAAGGAGACGCAGACGACATTCCGATCCCTGGGCTGCCTTCGTTCGATTGGTCTGACGGGGTCAATTTTGTACCTGACGTGCCCCAGTTCAATCCTGGGACATCAGGAACAACTGACGACTGGCCCTGTGACGATCAAGCGAACGAAAGCGACTTCTTCCTCGCTTTTTTCGAAATGGAGGTAATGACGTACATCGTTGCCCAAACAAACGCCTACTACAGGTGGGTGTTTGGCAGATTGGACGTCCTTTCTCCAAAAGCGAGAATACGAGGCTGGGTGGATACGACTGTGGAAGAATTTATGACGTTCTTTGCCTTGGTGTTCCTCATGCCTCTGATCAAGAAGCATGTGTTGCAACACTATTGGAAGCACGACCCTCTCATCGCCACCCCAACTTTCAATAAGTTCATGACTCATGACAGATTTTTGTTGCTGCTAAGATTTATGCACTTTGCAGACAACAACAATCCTAACAGGATTGACAGGATATGGAAAGTTTGGGATGTGTTCACCATGTTGTTGGAGAGGTATAGGAAATACTTTTACCCCTTCCTCAATTTGGTGATTGATGAGTCGCTCATGCTCTTCAAAGGACGTCTTGTTTTCAAGCAGTATATCCCCTTGAAAAGGCATAGGTTCGGAATCAAGCTCTTCTTTTTGTGTGACTGCGAAACTGGAATAGTGCTTGACATGATCGTGTACACTGACATTGACATACCGAAAGACGCTACCAATGACCCCATGGGCATGTCAGGTAAATGTTGGCACCTTACCTGGGCAAAGGCCACATCATCTACACTGACAACTGGTATACTTCTCCTGCTCTCTGCCAGTTTCTTCATGACAACCAAACGGGGTCATGTGGGACTGTCAGAAAGACAAGAAAGTTTATGCCAAAGTTCACAGGTAATGTCATTCCTCTTACAGATGCCTCCTCCAGTGACACACCTTCAGAAGACGACCTGGCCCAGGAACACCGCGAGAGGCATGTGCGAAGAAGGCGACGAAAGGGGCAGAAATTCAAGCAGCTCGAGAAGTGTGGGAAAGTGATAGCCCTGAAGTGGAAGGATAAGCGAGACGTCCACCTGCTTTCCACCGTCCACACAGGTGCCCAGATGGATTCTGGCAAAATCCACTACCGAACCAGGAAGACCATCTACAAGCCCGACATGGTAGTGGACTATACCAAGAACATGCGCCTGGTGGACAAGTCTGACTGTCAGCTGTCAGGCATTGAGTGTCTGAGGAAGACTGTGAAGTGGTATCACAAGCTCTTCCTCCACCTAGTTGATATCACGATGCTCAACGCCTACAACTTGTGGCTGGTGAAAAAGGATATGGCCCCAAACCAGAAGCTGAAATTCCGGGAGTTCGTCTACAACGTCTCATACCAACTCCTGGAGAAGTATGGCACCACCACTCACAGACGTACGGCATGGCGTGGGGATCACGTTCCTGACCGCATCCAGCTGGGTGTCGAAAAACACTACCCAATCAACACCGAGATGCTTGGCATTCGTCGCAGGCAGGCGCAGTGCACCGTCTGCAGGTCCAGTGTCAGGAAACCCCATGTCACCAAAAGAGTCACCTCAATGTGCGCCGAGTGCAAAGTTCCACTCTGCCTGGGTGACTGCTTCAGGGACTACCACACCTTCAAGAATTATTGAGTGTCGCCCCCTGCCCTGCCCTGCCCTGGACTCACCCCGTGCCCTGCCCTGGACTCGCCCCCTGCCCTGCCCTGCCCTGGACTCGCGCCCTACCTTACCTGACCTGACCTAATTGATCACGCTACCTCATAATGTAACATATATATTATATAATGTATAAGTTCCAAAGATGTCCCTGTGATATAGCTATTACATTATATAATTGTATGTTTCATTATTTAGTTTATAAGTTTCAAAGATTTACATGTAATATGCCTTCTTTTTTTAGTATATCAATATATATGTTTGTTATAGCCTAAGTAATGTGTATATATTTTCTTACCTCAAATGAATTGTACAAAAATACATGTTTCAATAAATCATGTCAAACCTACTAAGATAATAAAATAAAACAATAAAAAAAAAAAATACAAGGTCATGTCATTGTATTCTTACAATATGATATATTCTATGAATATTTCATATTGTTTGAATACAATGGCATGATCTTGTAAAAATTATCAAAAAATTTCTAGACGGTATAAAACCTTCCCCATAACCCCCTCCTGGATTCGATCCCACTACCCTACCACACTTTGAGTTTTCCAGTCCGCAACCTTACCAACCCTTGCCACAGGAGCTCATACCAAATATCACTCAAAACTTTGTGTCTACAATCGAAATGACAATATACAAAAAACAAATAATTATCCCACCAATTTACGTTTGTAAATTGATGGGATTATCAATTATATCATGCCAAGGTTTATAAAAGTTTGTCTCTGTCAAGAATTAGTAATTATATAACTTTATTCTGTCAAAAATTGCCCAAACACTCAGCAAAATTGCCCCTCTAAGTGTGACTCCACTCATTTTCACACGGTCAAGCGGTGACCCTTGCCGCTCCTTGATGCTCCAGCTACAGCAGCTCTGTCTGGGAACAAAATTGGTATAAATACAATAATGCATAAAATACTCTTCACAAATTCATTTGTATTGTATAATATTGTAAATAAAAATGAATAATAACTGTGTGGGTGTCGAAAATTGCTCAACCAGCTTTCTTATGTCTCGCCTACGCGCGTATATTGGATTATACATAGGCATGACTGTCATACAAATACTTGCAGTAGGTCTCGAATATACATTTAGATTGCATATTACTTGGAAATAATAAGTATAAGTTTCTCTGGTGGCAATCTACCGTTTCGCAAGTGTAAGGAGACACCAGTCTATATTTAGCCCTCTATCACAAAAGGCAATCTGCCTGTGTTTACTGACCACCCTCGTTGCTGGTCTATAATATAGTACTTTATTTACAGTCAATGGCCTACATGTTTCTGTGGTACTTCACATGTGTCTAAAATGCAATGTCTGCTTGCATAAAAATGCAATTCTGAAGTCCATTTATACGTACGACATACGCATGTCTCAGTTTCTCTCTCTCTCTCTCCATTCCTGACTCATGTTATTGTAGACCTCTTGGTGGCAACGAACACCAGACACCTGGTAGACATAAGGTTCAAAATACCAAGACATCCATACGCCTCGGGCGCCTCCACAATTATCACAAAGCTGGCTATCTATCTAGAGATCTCCCTGCCTGCCTTCCCTCTCTCCCTGACTCACTCACTCCCTGCATGCCTCCCTCCCACCCACCCACCCTTTCAGGCTTCCGTCTGCTAGAAACACATTCACACTTTGCGTAAATATTGCATCAATTGGTCTATATGCGGTATATTCCTTGTTATATGGGACTCCTACATACGTACACATCTTTATTATAGCATGACAGTGCTCTAAATACAAGATATACGTGATATTTATGGCGTAACACACCCTCTCCCCCTTTCATTCCCAGCACAACTCACTCACACCTTGGTTCACGCATAGAAACTCATTGGTAATGTGCATAAATATCGCATGAATTGGTCTATATGCGGTATATATTTTGATATATGGCACGTATACATACGTACAAGTCTGTATTATAGCATGACAGTGCTCTAAGTACAAGATATAAGTGATATGCATGGCGTATACCACACTCTCAGCTCATAAATTGCCGCCAAACCTCCAACACATCTTCATTCCCGCCTAAAAATTCTCTTATAATTCCCTTATATATTGCAATTTTTGGTCACTATGAGCCATATTCATTGTTATATGGGTGGCCTACACACGTATACATACTCTACATAGCCTAAAAGGGCTCAAAAGAGGAGATATACGTGATAATACGCGGTAACTCATCCCCTCCTCCCTCTCCTTCTATCCCCTGGGCGCGTGAAAATTCGGCAGGGAAATCTCGCCGCTCGATGACAATCTAGCTGCGCGGTGCCATTCGCTCCACATTTTTCAACTACGGACCGTTCCCCCACCCCCCCCAGACATTTTTTGGGGGGTCAAATATATATGGGCCGATGCACGCAAACATTCCCTACACGATGATGTACTTTTTATCGAAATTGGCAATGGGTCCCAAAATCATTATAGGTGCGCACAGTCTTACCCAGTTATTCACTTGCTTGTTTCGTCAAGGGGAATCCACGCAATGCGAGCTAAGCTCATTATTATCGCGCCTCCTTAACCTCTCCGCGGCGCACAGGGGGTTTTCTACAGGGTAAGACTGTGCACACCTATGATGATTTTGGGACCTATTGCAAATTTCGATAAAAAGTACATCATCGTGTAGGGAATGTTTGCGGGCATCGGCCCATATATATTTGACCCCCAAAAAATGTCTGGAGGGGGTGGGGGAACGGTCCGTAGTTGAAAAATGTGGAGCGAATGGCACCGCGCGGCTAGATTGTCATCGAGCGGCGAGATTTCCCTGCCGAATATTTACGCGCGCAGGGGATAGAAGGAGAGGGAGGAGGGGGTGGGTTACGGCGTATTATCACGTATATGTCCATTTTTGAGCCCTTTTAGGCTATGTAGAGTATGTATACGTGTGTAGGCCACCCATATAACAATGAATATGCCTCATAGTGACCAAAAATTGCAATATATAAGGGAATTATAAGATAATTTGTAGGCGGGAATGAAGATGTGTTGGAGGTTTGGCGGCAATTTATGAGCTGAGAGTGTGGTTTACGCCATACATATCACGTATATCTTGTACGTAGAGCACTGTCATGCTATAATACAGACTTGTACGTATGTATACGTGCCATATATCAAAATATATACCGCATATTGACCAATTCATGCGATATTTACGCACATTATCAAAGAGTTTCTATGCGTGAACCAAGGTGTGAGTGAGTTGTGCTGGGAATGAAAGGGGGAGAGGGTGTGTTACGCCATAAATATCACGTAAATCTTGTATTTAGAGCACTGTCATGCTATAATAAAGACGTGTACGTATGTAGGCGTCCCATATAACAAGGAATATACCGCATATAGCCCAATTGATGCGATATTTACGCAAATTGTGAATGTGTTTCTAGCAGACGGAAGCCTGAAAGGGTGGGTTGGGGGTGGGTGGGTGGGAGGGAGGGAGGGAGGCATGCAGGGGTGCAGGGAGGGAGTGAGTGAGTCGTGAAGAGAAGGAAGGCAGGCAGATCCAGCTGTGTGACAATTGTGAAGGCGCCCGAGGCGTATGGATGCTTGGGATTTTGAACCTTATGTCTTCCAGGTGTCTGGTGTTTGTTGCCACCAAGAGTTTTACAATAACATGAGTCAGGAATGGAGAGAGAGAGAGAGAGAGATAGATAGAAACTGAGACATGCGTATGTCGTACGTATAAATGGACTTCAGAATTGCATTTTTATGCAAGCAGACATTGCATTTTAGACACATGTGAAGTACCACAGAAACATGTAGGCCATTGACTGTCAATAAAGTACTATATTATAGACCACCAGCGACGGTGGTCAGTAAACACGTGCAGATTGCCTTTTGCGATAAAGGGCTAAATATAGAATGGTGTCTCCTTACACTTGCGAAAGGGTAGATTGCCACCAGAGAAACGTTTACTTATTTATTTCCAAGTAATATGCAATCTAAATGTATATTCGAGACCTACTGCAATTATTTGTATGACAGTCATGACTATGTATAATCCAATATACGCGCGTAGGCGAGACATAAGAAAGCTGGTTGAGCAATTTTCGACACCCACACAGTTATTATTCTTTTTTATTTACAATATTATACAATACAAATGTATTTGTGAAGAGTATTTTATCCATTATTGTATTTATACAAATTTTGTTCCCAGACAGAGCTGCTGTGGCTGGTGTAGCTGGGGCATAAAGGGAGCGGCAAGGGTCACCGCTTGACCGTGTGAAAATGAGTGGAGTCGCACTGAGAGGGGCAATTTTGCTGAATGTTTTGGCAATTTTGGACAGAATAAAGTTATATAATTACTAATTCTTGACAGAGACAAACTTTCATAAACCTTGGCATGATATAATTGATAATCCCATCAATTTACAAACGTAAATTGGTGGGATAATTCATTTTTTTTTGTATATTGTCATTTCGATTGTAGACACAAAGATTTGAGTGATATTTGGTATGAGCTCCTGTGGCATGGTTGGTAAGGTCGCGGACTGGAAAACTCAAAGTGTGCTAGGGTTGTGTGATCGAATCCAGGAGGGGGTTATGGGGAAGGTTTTATATTGTCTAGAACATTTTTGATAAAAAAATTTTTTTACAAGATCATGCCATTGTATTCAATAAATATGAAATATTCATAGAATATATCATATTGTAAGAATACAATGACATGACCTTGTGTTTTTTTTTTTATTATTGTTTTATTTTATTATCTTAGTAGGTTTGACAGGATTTGTTGAAACATATTTATTTTTGTACAATTCATTTGAGGTAAGAAAATAATTATATACACATGACTTTGGCTAATAACAAACATATATATTGATATAATAAAAAAATAAGGCATATTACATGTAAATATTTGAAACTTATAAACTAAATAATGAAACATACAATTATATAATGTAAAAGCTATATCACAGGGACATCTTTGGAACTTATACATTATATAATATATATGTTACATTATGAGGTAGCGTGATCAATTAGGTCAGGTCAGGTAAGGTAGGGCGCGAGTCCAGGACAGGGCTGGGCAGAGGGCGAGTCCAGGGCAGGGCAGGGCAGGGCAGGGCAGGGCAGGGCAGGGCAGTGCAGGGCAGGGCAGGGCAGTGCAGGGCAGGGCAGGGCAGGGCGACACTCAATAATTTTTGAAGGTGTGGTAGTCCCTGAAGCACTCACCCATGCAGAGTGGAACTTTGCACTCTGCGCACATTGAGGTGACTCTTTTTGGGACATGGGGAGACACTGGAGCTGCAGACGGTGCACTGCACCTGCCTGTGACGAGTGCCAATCAGCTCGGTGTTGGTCAGGTAGTGTCTTTGGACACCCACCTGGACTCGGTCAGGAACGTGATCCCCACGCCATGCCGTACGTCTGTGAGTGGTGGTGCCATACTTCTCCAGGAGTTGGTATGAGACGTTGTACACGAACTCCCGGAATTTAAGTTTCTGGTTTGGGGCCATATTCTTTTTGACCAACCACAAGTTGTAGGCGTTCAGCATCGTTATGTCAACAAGGTGGAGGAAGAGCTTGTGATACCACTTCACAGTCTTCCTCAGACACTCAACGCCTGACAGCTGACAGTCAGACTTGTCCACCATGCGCATGTTTTTGGTGTAGTCCACTACCATGTCGGGCTTGTAGATGGTCTTCCTGGTTCGGTAGTGGATTTTGCCAGAATCCATCTGGGCACCTGTGTGGATGGTGGAAAGCAGGTGGACGTCTCGCTTATCCTTCCACTTCAGGGCTATCACTTTCCCACACTTTTCGAGCTGCTTGTATTTCTGCCCCTTTCGTCGCCTTCTTCGCACATGCCTCTCGCGGTGTTCCTGGGCCAGGTCGTCTTCTGAAGGTGTGTCACTGGAGGAGGCATCTGTGAGAGGAATGACATCACCTGTGAATTTTGGCATAAACTTTCTTGTCTTTCTGACAGTCCCACATGACCCCGTTTGGTTGTCATGAAGAAACTGGCAGAGAGCAGGAGAAGTATACCAGTTGTCAGTGTAGATGATGTGGCCTTTGCCCAGGTAAGGTGCCAACATTTTCCTGACGATGGCACCTGACATGCCCATGGGGTCATTGGCAGCGGCTTTCGGTATGTCAATGTCAGTGCCTGTGTACACGATCATGTCAAGCACTATTCCAGTTTCGCAGTCACACAAAACGAAGAGCTTGATTCCGAACCTATGCCTTTTCAAGGGGATATACTGTTTGAAAACAAGACGTCCTTTGAAGAGCACGAGCGACTCATCAATCACCAAATTGAGGAAGGGGTAAAAGTATTTCCTATACCTCTCCAACAACATGGTGAACACATTCCGAACTTTCCATATCCTGTCAATCCTGTTAGGATTTTCGTTGTCTGCAAAGTGCATAAATCTTAGCAGCAACAAAAATCTGTCACGAGTCATGAACTTATTGAAAGTTGGGGTGGCGATGAGAGGGTCGTGCTTCCAATAGTGTTGCAACACATGCTTCTTGATCAGAGGCATGAGGAACAACAAGGCAAAGAACGTCATAAATTCTTCCACAGTCGTATCCACCCAGCCTCGTATTCTCGCTTTTGGAGAAAGGACGTCCAATCTGCCAAACACCCACCTGTAGTAGGCGTTTGTTTGGGCAACGATGTACGTCATTACCTCCATATCGAAAAAAGCGAGGAAGAAGTCGCTTTCGTTCGCTTGATCGTCACAGGGCCAGTCGTCAGTTGTTCCTGACGTCCCAGGATTGAACTGGGGCACGTCAGGTACAAAATTGACCCCGTCAGACCAATCGAACGAAGGCAAGCCAGGGATCGGAATGCCGTCTGCGTCTGCTTCATCGTCTGAAATATCGCTTCCATGGTCGCGATACAGCACTTGATCATCATCACCCTCCTCTTCACTAGACAGACGATGACCTTCCTCATTTTCGTCACCGACGTCTGACTCACTCCCACTGTCCACTCCCAAATCCCCCCACCCTTGGTCCCGTGCTAGGGCTTCGTCGTCAAAACCTTGGCTGCCAATGTCCTGCGAATCACCATCAAACAGCAGGGCGCCATATTTTGATGGTGTCAGAGTTTTCCGGGTAACTTTTGCACGCGAGGGTGTCTTATGGACAGGGACAGCAGAGGTGGCGGCAGGGGCGGCGGCAAGGGCGGTGGCAGAGGCGGCGGCAGAGGCGGCGGCAGGGGCAGCAGTGGTGCGTGGCCTTGATGGCAAGATGATGGTGGTGCCTGTCGCCCTTCTCTCTGTTCCTTGGGCAGGGGCGGCAGGGGCGGCAGGGGCAGCAGGGGCAACAGGGGCAACAGGGGCAGCAGGGGCAACAGGGGCAACAGGGGCAGCAGGGCCACCAGGGACAGCAGGGCCAGCAGTCGCTTTCCCTCTCCCTTTCCCCTTCCCCTTCCCCTTCCCCTTCCCCTGTTCCTTGGGCAGGGGCGGCGGGCAGCAGGGGCGGCAGCGGCAGCCGGGCCAGGGGCGGCGGCGGCAGCCGGGCCAGGGGCGGCGGCTGGTGGTGGTGGTGGTGGTAGGGGCACTGTGGCTGGCGTACGGGATCTTTTCCCTACGCCTGTGCCTTTAATTTTTCCTGCCCCCGCAGGTTTTGCAGCCCTAGGGCGGCCTCCTGCGTCGCTGGCAGGGGCAGCAGGGGCGGCAGCGGCAGCCGGGCCAGGGGTGGCGGCGGCAGCCGGGCCAGGGCGGCGGCTGGTGGTGGTGGTGGTGGTAGGGGCACTGTGGCTGGCGTACGGGATCTTTTCCCTACGCCCGTGCCTTTAATTTTTCCTGCCCCCGCAGGTTTTGCAGCCCTGGGGGCGGCCTCCTGCATCGCTGGCAGGGGTGGCAGGGGTGGCAGTGGTGGCAGTGGTGGTAGTGGTGGTGGTAGTGGTTGTTGCAGTGGCCTGGGTCGTGGTGGCAGTGTCCCGAAAGACCAATGACCTCTGTGCCATTGCCCTGCTTGCACGTGTTTTTTGTGCTTTGGGTGCTGGTGTTTCGTCCTCAGAGCTGTAGGGCGTGTCGTACTGGTAGCTAGGGTCTTTGGCAGCCACCCTCTGCCTTCCACGGCGGCTAACACCACCAGAAGGAGGGCTGGTTGTGTCATCAGGGAGCGAGCGTGAGGGACGTGTGGGCTCCATGACTGGTGCGTGGTTACTGGCACGGTGGTGCTTGCACGAGTGCGGGGAGAGCGGTTGGCGGGGTGGTATCGAGAGTTGACATGTAGTACTATATCCACACCAATTTTCAGCCGCCTGACTATTAACGCGCGGTTTTGGTACGCGTTCAAAAGCGTTACTCTGAAGAGTCTCCCCGCAGTGCGCCGGGGGAACTCTTAAGAGTCTCCCCGCAGCTCCCGGGTTAACTGGGAATGTATTGCGTGAAATGCATGTTAAGTGTTTGTGTATCGTTGGAATGGCTGTGGATGTGTGTGTAGTCTGTATTTTAGCCAATTGGCGACATCTGGAAACGAAGGCTTAGGGTTAATCTGTATGGTACCATTCTCACTACGGTACCAGTCTCACCCGAAGGCTTAGGTTGACCAGTAGCTTAGGTGAACCATATGATACCCATCTCGCCTTGTACCATTTTTGCCAACCCCAGATGGGACGTCACAACGTCGTCCACTTATTCCAGGTACCTATTTACAGCTAGGTGAACTGAGGCTAACACATGAAAGGAGACAAGCCCAATTTGTCTCCGCCCGGCCGGGGGATTGAACCCCCGATCCCTCGTGTGTGAGACGAGAGCGCTACCTACTAGGCTACGGGCTGTGTAGAAAACCCCCTGTGCGCACGTCTTAGGATAAGGAGTGCGTGCGGAGTTACATGGAGGGATAGACAGACTAATGAGGAAGTAAGAAGGAGGTGTGGTGTGGAGGTAGATGTGATGGAAAGTGTGAAAAGGAACAACTTGAGATGGTTCGGCCATATGGAACGTATGGAAAAGCGAGAGAATGACTAAGAGGGTGTACGAGAGCGAGGTGGAGGGACAGAGAGGGGAGAGGTAGACCGAATATGAGGGAAGGATGGAGTGAGGAAGTACATGAACGAGGGCGGTGCTGGTTGGGGGGAGGGGCGTCGACTGACTGGGGACAGAGGTGCATGGGGGCGGTTCGTTCGTGGCCACCCCTTAGGGGATCACGGCGTCAGGCAATAGATAGATAGAAGACGATGATGACGACAATGACGACGAAGACGACGACGACAAAAACGACGACGACGACGAAGACGACAACGACGACGAAGACGATGACGAAGACGACGACGACGACGACGACGTCGATGAAGATGACGAAGACGACGATGACGACGACAAAGATGATGACGAAGACGAAGACGACGATGACGAAGACGACGATGACGAAGATGACGGCAATGAAGACGACGACGACGACGAAGACGACGACGCCGACAAAGACGACGAAGACGATAACGAAGACGACGACGACGACGATGATGAAGACGACGACGATGATGAAGATGACGACTACGACGACGATGAAGACTATGAAGACGATGACGACAACGATGACGACCACGACGACGACGAAGACGAAGACGACTATGACGAAGACGACAACAATTAAGATGAAGACGAAGACGACGACGAAGACGAAGAAGACGACGACGATGACGATGAAGACGACGAAGACGATAACGACATCGAAGACAAAGAAGATGACGACGATGACGAAGACTACAAGATGACACCGACGACGACGACGTCGACGAAGATGATGACGAAGTCAACGACGACGACATGATGAAGACAATGACGACGACGACGACGACGAAGATTATGACGACGACGAAGACGACGTCGACGACGACGACGACAAAGATTACGACGACGAAGACAAAGACGACGACGAAGGCGAAGACGACGAAGACGACGACGACGAAGACCACGTCGACCACGACGAAGATGATGACGGCAACAAAGATGACGACGACGAAGACGATGACGACGACGACGATGAAGAAGATGATGACAACGATGACGACGACGACGACGAAAACGACGAAGACAACGACGACGACGAAAACGATGAGGTAGACGATGACGACGACGAAGATGACGACGCCGACGATGTCGTCAACGACGAAGACGATGACAACGACGACGAAGACGAAGATGAGGACGACGATAACGACGAAGACGACGACGATGAAGATGAGGACGACGATGACGATGAAGAAGACGACGACGACGAAGATTACGATGACGACGAAGACGACGTCGACGACGAAGATTACGACGACGACGAGGATGACGACGACGACTATGAAGACGACGACGACGACAAAGATTACGACGACGACGACGACGACGACGAAGACCACGACGACGATGAAGACGATGAAGACATCAACGATGAAGGCGATGATGACAATGAAGACGATGACGAAGATGACGTCGACGACAAAGACTACGAGGAAGACGACGATGACGAAGACGAGGAGGATGAAGACGACGACGACGACAAAGACTACAATGACGACGTTGACGACGCCAAAGACGACGACGACGACGAAGATTACGACGACGACGAAGGCGAGGACGACAACGACGAAGACGACGACGACGACGAAGACGACGACGACGACGAAGACGACGACACCGACGAAGACGACAACGACGACGACGAAGACGATCACGAAGACGATGACAACGACGACGATGATGATGACGATGACGAAGACGACAAACGACGACAAAGATTACGATGACGACGAATACGACGTCGACAACAAAGACGACGAGGAAGACTACGATGATGAAGACGACGAGGATAAAGACGACGACGACGACGAAGGCAACAATGACGACAATGAAGACGACGACGACGACGAAGATGACGATGACGAAGACGATGACGAAGACGACGACGACGATGACAATAAAGAAGATGAAGACGATGATGATGACGAAGACGACGACGACGAAGACGACAACGACGAAGACGACAACGACGACGAAGACGATGACGAAGACGACATAGACGACGAAAACTCCTCCGAGCGAGGCAGAACATACATACGCACGCACATATTACCACCTCGCTGCCTATATCTCTCTCTCTCCTTAACTCTTACACAATGCATCTTATATTCTATTAATGATATAAAATACTTCCCGTTGTCACAGACAAAAATGAAGACCACCACTGGACTGTCTGTGACAATGCGAGTACTAGGAAATAAAGAACAACATTCTCGGATAACTGTAGCCCATTTCACTGCCCTGGCGAGCGCTAGTGGCTAACGAGAGGCGATTCTGCCAACGCTGGTAGACGTCACACCCCGCCCAAGATATGGGACGCTCAACATTAGGCGAGCACCATATCTGACAAGGCAGAATGCCGACAAGACCCGCCACACCTAGTCACTCCACCAGAAATGAAATGCAAAGTTCAATCTTAAATAAAAACAACATATTAGCATACAGAAAATCTTATAACCCCTCCCAAACATAATAGTATAATTTTAGCCTGCTATGCTCCCTGAGCGAGCTTCACAGAGCCCAGCCTACTAAGTGAAAGACAGGTTCAACTTAGGACTTTAGCTATAACATTGGCAACTTACAATTAACTATCATAAAGAAAGAGTTTTTATGTGATTTTGTTTTATTTATTTTTAATGTTGTTTTTGACGGCTGCTCTACAGTGGCAAGCCTGATTGTTCTCCACTTGTAGATCTAATTCACCTAAATGGTTTGACCATAATTGTGCTAGAGTAACTGAACAAAAAGCAATAGCCTACAATGCATACACAAGATCAAAAACTCATGAAGCCTTTAATTACTTTAGAAACATCAGAAATCATGCCAAAACTGTATTAAACCTAACTAAATCAAACTTTCTCCACAAGCAGGCAAATAAACTTCTAAAATAATCCAAATGATAACAAAATATTTTGGTCTACTCTTAACTCATTTAAATCCAACTTCACTACTGCTTCATCCATTCCACCATTAAAATCTCCGACTGGCAATCTTGTAAGTGACCCACGAGGTAAAGCTAACCTTCTTGCGGATATTTTCTCCACCAACTCAACCTTTGATGAAATAAATCAAGATGTCCCTGTACTTAATTTTAATTCGCCTGAAATTCCCTCACTTAAGATCCACACCAGACATGTCAAAACTATTTTGCAGAATATCTCAGTAGATAAGGCTCCTGGTCCAGATGAAATTCCTCCAATAGTACTTAAGAATTGCTCCTTGGTGCTCGCTCCTGTATTGGCAAAAAAATTCCGTCTTTGTACTCATACCTCATGCTTCCCAGTGCCCTGGAAAGAGGCAAACATCCATCCAGTTCCTAAAAAAGGTGCCTCTTCAGATCCATCAAACTACAGACCAATAGCTATAACTTCCACTCTTGGTAAAGTCTTTGAAATTATATTAATAATCACATAATTAAGCATCTTGAGAATAATAAATTAATCAGTGATAGGCAATATGGTTTTAGACGATGTCGATCAACTGCAGACATGCTTTGCCTTCTTACACATCAAACCAACCAAGCTACAGACCAACATGGTGAAACACATACAATAGCACTGGATAATTATATCAAAGGCATTTGATATAGTCTGGCATCAATCCTTATTGTCGAAGATGTCACACTACGGCCTTGCATCATTAGTTCCACTAATTTCTTCTTATCTTCATAACAGAAAAATATGTGTAATGGTAGATGGCCTTTATTCTCAATTTCACTCAATAAATGCTGGTGTTCCCCAGGGATCAGTTTTGGCCCCAATTCTGTTCCTCATTCATATCAATGATCTCATATCTACCACTCATAATCCAATACATTCCTACGCAGATGACTCAACACTCCACAGTTCCTTCACATTTACCAATTCTTTCACCCAACCCGATCTTATAAATTCAAAAATAAACACTGCAATTTCTCTGAACCAGGACCTTTCTAGAATTAATGGATGGGGACAAAAGAATCTAGTTTCCTTTAATGCACAGAAAACAAAGTACATTCAATTTTCTAACCGACAGAATCTCACTGACTCCCATATATTTTTTAATGATGTAAATATTCCCACTTCCCCTAGTATTGACATTCTCGGTGTAACATTAACTACTAACTTGAGCTGGACACATTATGTTAGAAGCATTGCTAAGAATGCCTCTAAAAAACTGGGACTCCTGTACAGAGTTCGAGAATTCTTCACTGACGAGCAGTTGGCCGTAATATATAAAAGTCATGTGCGTTCTCAGATGGATTACTGTTCACCTCTGTGGGGTGGAAGTGGAGTGGTTGCATTGAGGCAGTTGGACAAAATTCAAAATAAAGCTATTAGATTAATCAATAACCCTGCAATCACACAGGACCTTCCTACATTATCCATACGAAGAAACGTTGCATCCCTTGCATTATTCTACAGATATTTTTCACAGCAATTGTTCCGAGGAACTTGCTTCAATTGTGCCGCCTCTCCACATCTTTCCCCGTAGAACTAGGGCAGCTGAGAGCGCCCATGAATTTACACTTTCTCCTCCACAATGCAGAACTTCTGCTTATCAGAATTAATTTATCCCCAGAGCTACTACTCTTTGGAATTCACTTCCCTCGAATTGCTTTCCACAAACTTACAATCTACAAATGTTTAAATCCAGTTGTTACAAACATTTTATGAATGGAGGATGCCTTTAGGCACATGGACCTTTTTCTTTTATCTGTGTTTTTCCTTCCTCCGTTCATTGTCTCTTAAAAAAAAAAAAAAAAAATCTCAACACACACTGACTGAACGGCGAGGGTTCTCCTGCAAACATACCTCCCATGACAAACAATCAGCCAATACATTATCAGTGCCATTAACATGCCACCCATCCAACTTGTGTTCCGGCAACAAAACAACACCTGACACTGATAAACTGCCCAGTTCATCACTTCTTTTCGCTCTTTCCGGCAACGGGGCCTGCCAATAACCTTTCACTAGTTCTACCTTCGTGATGAGCGAGGCAGCCCCGAAGCGGTCTATGGTGTCGTCAACTCTGGGTAATGGATAGGCGTCTGTCAGGGATAATGCTTCCACACTCTTGCAATCACCATACACACGGATCTTGCCACTCAACTCAGGTTGCAAACTCACTGGCAACGACCACTCACGATATCCTTTATCCCTCAGACCCTTTTTCTACATGTCGTCTAGCTCTGTTTTCACAACAGGCTGTTGAGCAAGATTTATACGGTAGGGAACTAACTTGAGCCTTGCACTGTCTCCAGCCTCCATGTCGGATTCTACCCCATACATCAGGCCTGGAGAAGCAACAAACATGCGGATGTACTGCCACAGCTTAGTAAACAACTCCTCATGAACAACATGCCTAGTGCCCTTCCACAACCTAGCCGAGACCGCAGCTTCTAAACTATAGTCTCCATCCTTCTCCACCTTCGTCCCTAGAACAGCCAGGTCATGAGAAGGACAATCAGTACCAACTGTGCAGTCACTCCCATAGTTCATAATTGCTAAGGCTTCCCCGCTGATACCGTACATGCGCACCCCCGCATTCCTTGCGACTACATCTGCCTGCGCAGCATCACCGCTTTCAGCGACATGGCCAGATACAGTCGGTCTATGGTAGGGCTGTTGCATTCGACTAGAGCAGCATTGGGAGGCTATGCGACGACTGGGCACATCTACTCGACAGCCAACCTCACCAATCTGCTCAATGTCCTCCTTCTGATCACCACCCTTGGCAGCCATGGGTCGACCCTGACCTGACAACCATGCCAAATCCTCGTCGCCCACCTTGAACCACCGAAACAACGAGGCGAACGGTCTATTAACACTCAAGTGACCTGCCAGCGGAACATCGTGCACTGCATGAGTTGTGAGGCCTGGGTGCTTGGCACGACCAGTGGGGTATGAACAGAGCTGGTGCTGGAGCGCTGCACACTGCTGCTCAGGCAGGTGCTCTAGCGCTTCCACAGCCAACAGACTCGTGTCCCCCACCCACTTCTCCGCCGAGACATGACAATCCCAACTCTCCTCCACCTGAGCCCCACTGCCCCCCTCTCCTTCTCCACCTTGGCCGCTGCAGACCAACGCAGGGACAGTAGGCTGGTCAGGTGGTTGCCTCACAAACTCCCTTAACAGGTTCACATGACATGTTTCCCCGTCCTCGTGTTCAATAGCCCCGTTCCCACAACTCTTCTCCACCTGGGAACTACTCTGTCGCGGAGTGCCATCACGCCCAACCATGTCACTAGGGGTGACAGGTTCTGGGGCCACTCCGGAGCTCACCTCTGGGTCAAGTACTAAGTCGCTAAGAAGAGCCGCTGGAGCAAAACTCACAAAACTCCCAACTTTAGCTTTCTCCTTCCGACCGTTCCTCCGCTGGTCTAGAGACTGAGGAATAGGCTGACACCTTAGATGCACGAGATCGGGTGACAACACACGCCCTCTGCTGTGATTGACACCTCTCGACCAACTCCTGCCCCTCCCTACTCACGTCTGCCGCCCTTTCGGCACCGACTAAGGGTGGAACCTCAGAAGTAGGCACCGCAAAGTCGTTGCCGAGAAGAAGGTCGACGCCCTCTACTGGCAGTTTCTCCACGATTCCAACATCCAACTCTCGTGTCACACCTTCAACCTCCAGCTCTACTCGAACCAACGGGTATGACCGTGTAGCATTAATACCCTGCACCACAACCACCCGTGCCGCGTTTATAGGCTGGCCTGTAAAGTTTTTCATCAGAGTCTGGGATGCACCTGTATCACGCAACAACTCCAGCCCATACTTGCATCCAGCCCAACTCACGCAGCCACGCCCTCTATGGTCGCAAAAAGCATCGCGGACAGGTTTCGAGCCTTCCGGACACTCCTTCACTGGCTGTGCCCCCGCATCTGACATATCACCCCGGGTAAATGCAGAAGACGTCAGAGACACCCCAATGCTGCTAGCCAAAGACACAACTGCAGTAGGTTGGTTACTAGGGCAGGAACGTGCGAAATGCCCCTTGTTATGACACTTAAAACACTCTACTACACCCTTGGACTTCCCCTGAGGTGGGGAAGGGTCCGACCTTTCTTAAACGGGACGGTTTTAGGTTTGTGATCAAAATTAGTATCATTGCTCTTACTCTCGTTATTAAATTGTGCATCACTGACTCGGGGGGGGGGGCGTGGAGTGTTGCGCCCCTTGTTAACTGCATCGGTCCGTTGTGCAGACCCGCACCCACGAATCAGTGACATTCTCAGATCAGCCAACTCGGCTGCCTTTTGTAGAGTTTTAGGCTGTTTCTTTTTGAGGTTCAAAGTCAGGTCGCCGCCTGTGCACTTGAAAAATTGCTCTAGAAGGACTAACTGCTCAAGCTCCTCGAACGTCGTCACCTTCTCTGACCTCAGCCAATTTCTCAAAGCATCAGACAGTTCCCGGGCATGTTCTAGAAAAGTGCACTCACGACCCTTCGTAACACCCTGGAACTTCAACCTATATGTCTCTGGTTGTAACTTTTACGCCCGCAGAACAGCTTCCTTCAATACCTCATAATCGATGCAAGACTCCAAGGGCAACGCATCATATGCCTTGAGTCCTTTGCCAACCAATCTAGAGGAAACAAGGGCTGCCCACTAAACCTCGGGCCATTGGTGCTCCCGGCACTTCTTCTTAAAACGCAGGAAATATTCGGTGACACCCGACTCGTCAAATGCAGGGACTAACTTAAGAAGGTGCGATAAAGACTGATCAAGACCTCGATTCCCAGAACCGAGACGCTGCCCTGTCGACTCCACCCGAGACTTCTCAAGCTCTAGGTCTGCACCGTACATGGTCTTTCTCTCCTCAGCCTGAATCCTGAGCTCAGCCTCCCGCTGCTGCTGCTGAATCTTAGCCAACTCAAGCTCAGATTCCCGCTGCTGCTTTCGTTGCTCAAGCTCAGCCTCATACCTTCGTTGCTCAGCCTGCTGGTTAAGTTTAGCCATCTCAAGCTGGAAGATCATATCTGCAGTTAAACCTTGAGGAGGAGGAGATGCAACAATTGGAGACACACCCAGTGACAAACCACGCTGCCAGTGACTATCGGCCTGCGGGAACGTACCCGGCTCCGGAGCCCGAGGGGGCGCCATGGTAGGAGTCGAGTGGGATGGGGGCTGGGCCGAAGGTGCCCCAGCTCCCGCTCCACCCGAAGCCCCACGCACCCCGCCGAGCACACAGGCCACCAGGTCACCTCTCGTCATGCTGCTAGTGCCCCCATGCCCCATGACCGTGGCCAAACACTGGAGACCATACCGATCAATCCCCGACACCCGGTCAACAGTAATAGGCATTTCCAGAAACTCCCTTGCATCCTCCTCACTAGTTATTACTCTAATGCCTTCTAACAAACCCCGCTGCTGCACCTCAGAGTCTGCTTCCCGTACTGTGTCCTAACTGTGCATTGATCCGTCGTTCGACATAGTGTCCACCGAAAATTCTCAACGTTTATAAAAAAAAAAAAAAAAAAAGAGTACCTAAACTCTCATGTAGCACTATTCACCCAAAAAAATGCTCGAAGACAACTCAAGTGCTATAGTACGTTGCCAAAAAAAATTCCATGTGTCCAAAATATTCCTCAAAAAACAAATGTCCAACAATCCTGCAATTCTTTCTTAGATACTAGGCAAGGTCGCCATTTGTTACGACCGGGGCTACGAATATAACAAGGGCACTTAATGGTTGGACTAGTAATAGGGTACTATGCAACAATGGTACGCTAGATCCAAACCCTCGAACTTATATGCCGGCGAACAAAAACACCTATACCCACCAGAGTTAATCTGCGATAACGGGGTATCCTTAACTGGGCATAAATGTACTCTACTTCAAGCTAACCCACACTGGTGTAGCCTGATAACAAACAAGATGCCAGTTACGTTAAAATGCATAAAAGGGAAGCTATGGAAAGATCAATTAAAT
This sequence comes from Lithodes maja, assembly GCA_037953745.1. Lineage (NCBI taxonomy): Eukaryota > Metazoa > Arthropoda > Malacostraca > Decapoda > Lithodidae > Lithodes > Lithodes maja. Next base: position 48,006 of record JBAKBP010004042.1, read on the forward strand.
CACTGCAAGATTTTATACAATAAAAAGATGTTTCAATACAGTTACTCTAAACAACAATAAACTCTTCACTCCTATCTGAAAGAAAGTGAAGTATAGTCCTACAGCATAGACCTGGAAACTCCTGAAGAAAGTGTGATGCTCATAAGATGCTCGTATCTTAAATTATATAAAGGCAGGAGGCAGGACACCACAGGTGTAGACTGAATACACTAAAAGATAGGACATATAATGTTAACTGACACGAGAATACTATAAATGCGCTACGGTAGTAATGCTCGACACTAAAAGAAGTACTTCCTCATCAACGAAACAGTCTGCTATGGTTGTGCGGCTCAGCAACAACCTAGACTAATGAATGCTGTGAATAATAATGCGTACATATCAAAGAGCTTATATTAAATACTAATAAGTGTCTACTCAATTAATAATGTCTAGCTGGGATACTCTAGGTAAGGAACTGGGGTTGAGCAAGACAGGCTCGTAGCCTAGCGATATCCTTAACCCGGGAACAGCGGGAAGACTCTTAAGAGTTCCCCCGGCGGACTGCGGGAAGACTCTTAAGAGTCAGAGAAAAAAGAAATCAACTTTAATAAACATCGAAAAAAAAAAAAAAAAAAAAAAAATGCCCCTGGGCCATGCAAAATATCACTCCTCTACCTCCCCTCCTTCCCCACTTTCCTCCCCTCCTTCAGTTATCACCTATTTTCCCTGTTATTCCCTTATTCTGAGGTATATTTTCGTGCTAACATTAGCGAGTTGCAAGCAGGGCCTTGTCATCACTGTTAGCAAGAGAGAGAGAGAGAGTATCGATCGACTGTGTCTCATTGGCCTTGGGGGAAATTGGCGGGAAAGCAGGTTGCCTCACCCATACATTATATAACTCGCGGCCTGTATCTCCGATTTTGACCATCCAAACGCTGTTTTCACTCGTTTTATTGTTGTTTCAGGTTAATACCTTTATAATCAACCCATAATAGGCGCGTTAGTGTCAGGGATATTGTGTCATATTGCTTTGATAGGTGTGAATAATCTGGTTAGGCTGTCTGATCATAGATGGCGTCGTTCATGAGAGCGAGTGTTGTGTGTGTGTGTGTGTGTGTGTATGCATTGGTGAGTTTCAATTTTGGATTCGATGCTTTACGAGACTTATGTGATACTGTACAGGTATGCGTGCTAGTGTAGATTGATTCATTTGAGTTTCAGATGGTTTGTTAGTGTAAGTGATAGTTGTATAATTCAATTCTTATTTTCTTTGAGGTGGGTGTTCGGGGTATCGAATATTGATTCAGTGTGTGTTTTGACTTTTATGAATTATTGAGAGGTGATTTGGTAGAGGACTTAATTCAGTCAGTCAGTACATTCCCAGCACACAAGGATTACAGTCTCTTCAGCTACTAGTGAGTGTTGGTGCTACATATAGTGAATTGCTTAAGAGTGAAGTATTAGTGATGGTGTCTGACAGTGATGATTTTCTTCTGTGATTGTATTTGTCAGTATCATAATACTTTACGTCTTTACGGTGTCATTTCCTAAGTGTTTTCTTTCTTTGCTTCCTAGCGGTGTAGCGTGTGTGTGCTGGGGGTCTGCCACCAGAGCTCTTACTTATGAATTTTGACCAGGATCTTGCCCATGATATATGCCAAGAATCTAACCTTAGTCAGATCCTGATGTGGCCGTTTCGGTCTACCTGGTGCTTTGACCGAGCGGACTCATCCGTGAACGAGTGTGGGCTGGTTCTGTTTGGTCTAAGGCGAGTGTAGGACTTGGATGAGGGAGAGCGTTGGTTACACTTCGAGCCCTGCAGCTGTTGACGGGTCCAGGATCGGCATACAAGTACTGTGTGGTGACGCCAGGTTGCCTTGTGGGAGCCCTCACGTATAGTTCTCAGGGCTGTACTGCAGTTTCTCAGCCTGTGTGTGCCCGGACAGCCAGGAGTTCAAGTCAACCAGTGAAGAGGAGGGGGACTTCTATATTCATCATTACTTTTCATTCCTTTTTGAGACCTTAGCAGTAATGGTCTACTTTGGAACCCTCTAGTAGTCTACTTAAAGTTGTCATTAAAAGTTGTCATTCAAGTTGTCATTCATGTGTCATTCAAGTTGTCATTCATGTAGTCATACTTATTTGAAAGTTAATTAATTGACCACAAACTAATTAGCCCTAAGATATTCACCACTGCACCCTTCTTTATAATGCGAATGTCTTTTAGTGTGAATTTGGGTGAATGGTGTGAATGTATGTAAAATGTTATGGGTTTCTTTTTTCATTATTTGTAATATATATATTTTATAATATACTTTTGAGGTTATGTATTTTCTATCACTAATCCTTATCTTATGTAGGCTAAGAGAATGAGTTGCTAATTTATCGAGTGTATATCAAGTTACTCTGAAATCACGTAACCTACCTAGAATATCATAAGTGATTTCCTTGACAGTGGCGCAGTGTGTAGGATACTCATTCTCTTGTCCTGGGATTAGTATACTGTATGTTAAGAGCTCTGGTTGGTGTTTAATTATATCTTTCTTTTTTTTTAGGAGCTGTTGTCCCATCAATGTGCTGGGGGTGTCCTGCTGAATGAGTTTGAGTTTCTTTGTGATTAGTATTATCCCTTCTAGCCATGAGTGGAATATCGGATATACTTAAGGAGGCTAAATCATTAGGTGTGACTGGAGAGGATGCTATTTTTAAACTTATATCTTTAGCAGATGAGAGGGATGAGAGAGCCGCTAAGAGAGACCGAGAGAAGGAGGAGAGGGAAAGAGAGAGAGAGCGTGAGGAGAGAGCGCGAGAGAGTGAGGAGAGAGCGCGAGAGAGTGAGAGAGCGCAAGAGCGTGAAGAGAAAGCTCGTGCTCATGAATTATCTCTAGCTAAGCTTAAAATCTCAGATCAGAATAGGGCTGGCATAATTCCTGACACTAACCCCTCTAGGACTGTAGGTGATTCAGGTAAGGCCCGCATTCCTCCATTTTCGGATGGTGATGACATTGATTCTTACCTCCTTAGATTTGAGAAGGTAGCAAAGTTCTATGGTTGGCGAGAGACAGACTATCCACTTCACCTCGGAACCCTTCTGCGAGGTAAGGCACTGAAGGTATATGTAAGTTTACCCCCTGATGTCGCAGATGATTACGAGGCGCTCAAGAAAGCCCTACTTCAAGCGTTCCAGGTTGATGCTCATACCTACAGGAAGTTGTTCAGGTCAATGAAGGCGCAGGGAGACGAGCCATATGTTCAATTCCTTGCCAGACTGGAACAGGTATTTGGTAGGTGGCTAGTTTTGTCTGACGTAGAGAAAACCTATGAGCAGTTACATGACTTTGTAATAAAGGATCAGTTTTTAGCTAGCTGTACTCCTGATTTGCGAGTATTCTTGAACGAACGAGGAGCTAAGACTAATACCGATGTTGCCAAAGCGGCAGACTTGCATAGGAATGCTCATTATACACGAAAGGGCAACCCAAAGTCTTCGTTACCTAGAACTGAGGATAGGAAGGGTAGTAAGTACTACGACAAAGTTGAGAAATCCTCTGATACTGGGGAATCTAAGACATACTCACACAGGCCCAGGATTAAATGTTTTATCTGTGGCGGCGATCATGTCAAGGCCCAGTGCCCCCATAGACGAATTGGTGATTCAGGGAAAGTTGCCAAGGTTAACTTTGTGTTTGATTCTAGATTGAAACTTCCTGGTACCATAATTGATCCTTGTGGTATGGTTGGCGATAGGAAGGTAGAAGTCACTCTTGATACATGTTGCTCCACAGTAATTGTGCATCCTAAGTTTATTTCAGGAAAGGTGCCTTCGGAGACAAAGTGTACTGTGTATGACTTCCTTGGTAAGCCTCACACATTTCCTACAATGGATGTAATTATTAAAAGTAAATTCTTTTCAGGAAAAGTTAATGCTGTAATTGCTCCGATCAGATTCACAGATGTACTCCTTGGTACAGTTCCTGGTGTATCAGTACCTCCCTTCATAGTAGGGGATAAGGAAGCCGATGGTGGTGCAGAGGTTGCTGCAGTTACTACCAGGGCTGGAGCCAAGAGAGAGGTAGGTAAGTCACATAGACCTTTAGCTACTAACACAGACTTCAATGTTGATCCAGGAGCTTTTCTGAAAGCCCAGGCAGAATGTAAGACGCTGAAACCGCTGTGGCAGAACGCGGAAGCTGAGAAGAAGATTAGCCACAGAGGTAGGGCTGTCCGGTATGAGGTAATAGATAAATTGCTTTACAGAGTCTGCTTGGAGAGTAAAAGTCTTGAAGAAATAGGGAATAAACAACTTGTTGTTCCAAAGGTGTACAGAAATAAAGTTTTACATCTAGCCCATGATGGTTTGCTGGCTGGACACTTTTCTCACCGGAAAACTGCTGGGAAGGTGTACCAGAAGTTTTTCTGGCCTGGTGCGGGTGCTGACATAGAGAGGTTCTGCCGGTCATGTGAGGTATGTCAAAAGTTCACCCACAAAGGTAGAGTCAAACCAGTGCCCCTTTCTAAGATGCCAGTAGTTTCAGAACCCTTTTCAAAAGTTGCAATTGACATAGTGGGTCCAATTGTCCCTAGGTCTAAAAGAGGTCATAAGTACATCCTCGCCTTAATAGATTGTGCAACTAGGTTCCCTGAAGCTGTACCCCTAAGGGATATCGATACTGTCACTGTAGCCGAGAGCCTTGTAGAAATTTTTGCCAGAGTGGGAATCCCTAAAGAGATTCTCTCAGATAATGGTAGCCAGTTCAAATCAGGTTTGATGTCAGAGATCAATAAACTACTATCAGTCAAGGCAGTCCACTCAAGTCCATACCATGCCCAGAGTAATGGATGCATTGAGAGGCTTAACGGTACCCTTAAATCCATGTTAAAGAAAACCTGTTCTGATCATCCTGAGGATTGGGACAGATATATTCCAGCTGTGCTATTTGCCTATAGGGAAGTACCTAATGATTCTCTCAAATTTTCACCCTTTGAGCTTCTCTATGGCAGGAATGTGAGAGGTCCATTGAGCATATTGCATGAACTTTGGGCTAACAAACTGCTTGACGAGGAGATTAGAAATTCTTACCATCATGTCCTTGATTTAAGAAACAGGTTGGAGAAGTCGGCAGAGTTGGCAGTCACCCACTCAGAAGCTAGTAGTGATCAATATAAGATGTACTTTGACCGGAAGTGTAAGCCGAGGAAGCTGAAGGTTGGTGATGAGGTACTGTTGCTGCTGCCTACTAATAATAACAAACTGTTGATGCAATGGAAAGGTCCCTATGCTGTGCTACAGGTAAAGAACAATGTTGATTATGTCATTGATGTGAGGGGTAAATCCAGGTTGTATCACATAAACATGCTCAAGAGGTTTTACAGGAGACAGAAGGATGATGATAATGTTGCTGTAGTTTCCCATGCTATTGTTTCTTCTCCAGAATTCTTCTGTAACGCAGTGGCTACAGGTATTGTGGAGGAGAATGATGATGAGAATGTTGACTATTCTAGTATACCTCTCTGCAACCTTGGTCGGAACTCTGACATTAATATCAATCCTGATCTTTCAGAGTCCCAGAAAGCTGATCTCGAGGCCATACTGGATCTGTTTCCAGATGTTGTATCAGCTATCCCAGGTAGAACAGAGTCTGCAGTGCATCGTATCAGACTAACTTCTCCGGTACCAGTCCGTAAGAAACCTTACCCTATGCCTAAGCATCTCCAGAAAGTATTTGATGAGGAGGTTCAAAGAATGCTGGATCTTGGAGTTATAGAGCCTTCAGACTCGCCATACTGTTCACCTGTTGTGCTGGTGAAGAGTAATGATTCTTACAGGTTGTGTATTGATTTTAGGGCTTTGAATGACATAACAGTGTTCGATGCAGAGCCTATGCCCCACAGAGATGATTACCTTACTGAATTTGTTGATGACAAGTATATCTCTGAATTAGATATGAATAAGGGTTACTGGCAAATTCCCTTGGACCTCGATTCAAAGATATGTACTGCGTTTGCTACAACGCAAGGATTAATGCAATTCACTCGTATGCCCTTTGGTTTAAAGACTGCTTGTGCAACTTTCATTAAGCTGATGAGGAAGGTTACTAGGGATCTAGAGAATACTGCCTGCTATTTCGACAACCTTGTGATTCATAGCAAAGACTGGGATTCTCACCTTAAACACTTGACTAATGCGCTTGATAGATTTAGAGAGCATGGGTTAACCGTAGGATCAAAGAAGTGTTTCTTGGGGTTTCCATCCATCAAGTATCTTGGCTATTCTTTGGGTGAGAATAAGTTGTCACCCCTTGGGGTTAGAGTGAATGCCATTCAAGAGTTAACCTTACCTGCTACTAAGTCACAACTGCGATCCTTCATGGGTACTATGAACTTCTATAGGCAGTTTGTTCCCAATTTTGCAGATCTTGCTAGTCCTTTAACAGATATGCTTAGGAAAGGATGTCCTAATAAACTGCAATGGACACTTGAGATGGAGGAAAGGTTCCGTTCCCTGAAGAAAACTCTGGTTAACCAGCCTATTCTGAGGCTACCTAACTTAGAAAAGACCTTTTATCTCAGGACTGATGCCAGCGGTGAAGGTCTGGGAGCTGCCCTTCTGCAGGAGGCTGATGGAGTGCTGATGCCTGTCTGCTATGCGAGTCGTAAGCTATTAGACAGGGAAAAAAATTATTCAGCTATTGAGCGTGAGGGTTTAGCTGTGGTGTGGAGTATAGAACACTTCCGTAAGTATTTGTATGGTACAAAGTTCATCCTGCAAACTGATCATCAGCCACTGACCTATATTAAAAACATGCAGAATTCTAACAACAGGTTAATGAGGTGGGCCCTGGTTCTTCAGTCCTATGCCTTCAGAGTGGAGTACATAAAGGGTAAGGATAATGTCTTTGCAGACCTTCTTAGCAGATCCTAGGTCATGATTCACATCCCATCAAAGGAATACTTAAATACCTGATTTTGTCTATATTCCGTGTAATATAGTTGGTGAGGGGGTATTGTCAGGGATATTGTGTCATATTGCTTTGATAGGTGTGAATAATCTGGTTAGGCTGTCTGATCATAGATGGCGTCGTTCATGAGAGCGAGTGTTGTGTGTGTGTGTGTGTGTGTGTGTGTGTGTATGCGTTGGTGAGTTTCAATTTTGGATTCGATGCTTTACGAGACTATGTGATACTGTACAGGTATGCGTGCTAGTGTAGATTGATTCATTTGAGTTTCAGATGGTTTGTTAGTGTAAGTGATAGTTGTATAATTCAATTCTTATTTTCTTTGAGGTGGGTGTTCGGGGTATCGAATATTGATTCAGTGTGTGTTTTGACTTTTATGAATTATTGAGAGGTGATTTGGTAGAGGACTTAATTCAGTCAGTCAGTACATTCCCAGCACACAAGGATTACAGTCTCTTCAGCTACTACGGTGTAGCGTGTGTGTGCTGGGGGTCTGCCACCAGAGCTCTTACTTATGAATTTTGACCAGGATCTTGCCCATGATATATGCCAAGAATCTAACCTTAGTCCGATCCTGATGTGGCCGTTTCGGTCTACCTGGTGCTTTGACCGAGCGGACTCATCCGTGAACGAGTGTGGGCTGGTTCTGTTTGGTCTAAGGCGAGTGTAGGACTTGGATGAGGGAGAGCGTTGGTTACACTTCGAGCCCTGCAGCTGTTGACGGGTCCAGGATCGGCATACAAGTACTGTGTGGTGACGCCAGGTTGCCTTGTGGGAGCCCTCACGTATAGTTCTCAGGGCTGTACTGCAGTTTCTCAGCCTGTGTGCGCCCGGACAGCCAGGAGTTCAAGTCAACCAGTGAAGAGGAGGGGGACTTCTATATTCATCATTACTTTTCATTCCTTTTTGAGACCTTAGCAGTAATGGTCTACTTTGGGACCCTCTCGTAGTCTACTTAAAGTTGTCATTAAAAGTTGTCTTTAAAGTTGTCATTCATGTGTCATTCAAGTTGTCATTCATGTAGTCATACTTATTTGAAAGTTAATTAATTGACCACAAACTAATTAGCCCTAAGATATTCACCACTGCACCCTTCTTTATAATGCGAATGTCTTTTAGTGTGAATTTGGGTGAATGGTGTGAATGTATGTAAAATAATGTTATGGGTTTCTTTTTTCATTATTTGTAATATATATATTTTATAATATACTTTTGAGGTTATGTATTTTCTATCACTAATCCTTATCTTATGTAGGCTAAGAGAATGAGTTGCTAATTTATCGAGTGTATATCAAGTTACTCTGAAATCACGTAACCTACCTAGAATATCATAAGTGATTTCCTTGACAGCTGCCCATGTTGTCGTACTGCACATTGCATGGAGGCTCGCTGTGTGTTCCATGATCAGGTTGCCTAGAACCTTTGAGATTCTAACATCCCTTGCCCTCTCTCCCAATTTCTCACGGTTGCACTCTTTCTCTCTGACGACATTACTCTCATTTCATTCTTCTCTCTATTTAAATGCATACCCTTCCCTTGAGGTCCTAAAGGAGTTTCAGCACTCACCTCTCGTATTACTCTTAGGACAAGCATATATTTACATGTATTAGATTTAAGGGGTTAATGTGAACAGCGATCTTCTTGATGAGGATAGTTGGTGAACGTTCTACATGTTCACGAGTTATATGCCCAGCTCATCATCCAATTTGTGACTAGACTAGTGCCATGTGTAAGAGCCCGACCATGCCCAGGAGTTGTCTGTAGAGGGGCGAGGACTTAGCCTTGATTTGCCTACCGAGCCAGGAGCGAGTGCAGTACCAGAGACTACAGCTCGCTCGTAGTGCCGGTATAGTAGAGTAACGTAATTTATCTGTCCTTGTGTTCTCTACAGTCTTTTCCTGGGTTCTCGCTTTCAGTGCTGGGACTCGTTGTTCCTGTGACTTGGCCTGCTAGCTAGAACACATGGGGATGATGAGTGGGATATATCTTTATTTTACTATGCATTGCAGCTCTTTAAGTTTATGTATGTAACACTTTACAATACACATTACTCACACACAAGACAACACTATTAATACTTTCATGTATCAATTAACTGCACTGTCGTTTTGCTGCTGTGTCCGGAGTTCCGTTGCGTAGGGCGCATACGGACTCAGAGGGGAGACAGAGTGAGAGAAGCGAAGTAGCCTATGCGGTAGTAGGCTACCGGCGCAGTACTGTTGCCTGCAACGTTTTAGTTATTCCAAGTATAGATTCATTATTACAATAAGTGACTACTATTTATGTTCCTTCCATGTGTATTATTAGGTATCTACTGGATCATGAACATCTTGTATGCTACATGCTAGTGCATGTTAGTAGGGGACAGTTATTCTAGTGCACGCGCTTTCAAGTAGGCGTGTACATTTGTCATTTAGCATTTCACTGTCATACCTTTAGCCTGCTTCTATTCTACATTATTAGAGGCTTAATATTAACGTAGTTTCTTGAGTATTGCATTTCTTTAGTAATAACGTAACCTATAAATGTCTGAGGGAGTTTAGCCTCATAGCCTACCCCTGTTGTACACTTTCGCCGAGTTAAGGTACCTCGTTACCATAGACGATAACTTTGTAGGGCGTTGGTGCTTTTGTTGTCTGGAGCATATAGTATTTGGGACTGGAATCGAGCGTGTCGTTGTCACATAAGCCATTTCTGTCCTACGATCAAGAATCCCGAATATGTATTGCCGATCCAGCCGTAACACTAGTGACACCACTGCAGTAGGCAGTGCGCTCAGACATGAGCGCGCAATATGCCCCTTCTCATGACACTTGAAACACTCCACTTCGCTCTTGGACTTCCTCTGAGGTGAGGAAGGGCCCTGGCCTTTCTTAAACGGGAAGGGTTTCGACTTGGGTTCATAATTGGCAACAGTACTCTTAAATAGAGTCTGGCATAAATCTTTAATTTCTAAACTACCCTCCTTCGGTTTCTATCCCTCCATCTGTGCCTTTGTCTCTAATTTCCTTTCCGGCCGTTCCATAGCCGCGGTTGTGGACGGCCATTGTTCACTTCCTCACCCTATAAACTCCGGTGTTCCTCAGGGCTCTGTCCTATCTCCTATTCTCTTTCTAATTTTTATAAAATTAATGATCTCCTTAACTGTACCTTAATTCCCATCCATTCATACGCAGACGACTCAACCTTGCACTACTCCATTAGTTTTTCAGAACGCCCCAGCCAGCAATCCCTCAACGACAAACGTAATGAAGCCATAGAACTCTTAAATTCTGATCTAAATACTATTTCCAATTGGGGCAGAGAAAACCTTGTTAACTTTAATGCTTCCAAAACCCAATTTCTCCATCTATCTACCCGTCAGGATCTCCCAGCGGACTATCCCTTATTCTTCAACAATACAAAAATCAACCCTTCATCTTCTCTCAATATTCTTGGTGTCTCATTTTCTTCTGCTCTCATTTGGAAGGACCATATTACCAGTCTTGCTATGGCAGCCTCCCAGAAGCTGGGTGTGCTCAACCGCCTTAGGGGGTTCTTTTCCCCTGCACAGCTTCTTGCTCTGTACAGGGGCATAGTGTGCCCTTGTATTGAGTATTGTTCACATGTGTGGGGAGGTTCCTCTCACACCGCTCTCCTAGACAAAGTTGAAAGGAAGGCCTTTCGTATCATTAACTCCCGTCCACTCACCAACTCTCTGCAATCTCTCTCTCTCCGCCGCAATGTTGCATCTCTCTCGCTATTCTATCGCTACTATAATAATCAGTGTTCCTCAGAGCTATCCCAGTGCATACCACCTCCTTTACGTAGGGCACGTGGTACCCGTCTTGCAACTCAATCCCACCCCTACTCTGTGCAACTCTCCAACCCAAGAGTGAAATGTTACTCTCAAACTTTCTTCTACTCAACAGCTGAGCTCTGGAACTCTCTCCCAGAATCAGTCTTTCCCTCTTCCTATGACTTAAATTGCTTCAAACTCCGTGTGTCCAGGCATTTTGGCTCGAACGTCCCTTGATTTTGGCCCTGTCACTCTTTCAACTATGAGGGAGGCACTCGCTATAGGCAGTTATGCCTTTTGCCTCCCTCAATCACATAGAAAAAAAAAAAAGGATAATTAGTTGTTGTGTCATTAATTCGGCGGGGGGGGGGGGGTGGAGTGGTACGCCCCTAGTTACCTGCCTCAGCTCTCTGTGCAGACCCGCACCCACGAATCAATGACACCCAAAAGTCAGCCAGATCAGCCGCCTTCTGCAGAGTTTTTGGTTGCTTTTCTTTCAGGTTAAGAGTCAAGTCACTGCCAGTACATTTTAAAAATTGTTCCAGCAACACTAGTTGTTCTACTGAATCAAAAGTAGTTGCCTTCTCCGACCTTAACCAATTTTTCAAATGCATCTGACAGCTCTCTAGCGTGTTCCTGGAAAGTACTCACCTTTCTTTTTGGAACCGCCCTAAACTTCAGCCTATAGGTCTCTGGCTGTAGCTCATACGCCCTCAGGACAGCCTCTTTCAACAACTCGTAATTCACACAGGAATCTAGGGGCAAAGCATCATACGCCTTGAGTGCTTTCCCCATCAATCGTGAAGAAACAAGGGCTGCCCACTTCTCCTCGTGCCATTGGTGCTCCTGGCACTTTTTCTCGAACCGGAGAAAAAATTCTGTAACTCCTAACTCATCAAACACTGGAACCAACTTAAGTAGATTCGACTGGGACTGGTCATGGGCCCGACCCTCCTGGACGACCCGGTTCCTCATCACCTCTACACGAGTTTTCTCTAGGTCAACATCGGCACAATACCTTTCAGACTCAAACTTGAGCTCAGCCTCTCGCTGCTGCTGCTGCTGCCTGAGCTCAGCCTCATGTTTCCGCTGCTCGAGCTCAGCCCTTCGCTGCTCAAGCTCAGCCTCATGCTTTCGCTGTTCAGCCTGCTGCTTAAGTTTGGCGAGCTCGAGCTGAAACATCGTCTCGGAAGACAAACCCTGAGGAGGGGGTGCTACTATTGGGGACCCACCCCGTAAATCACCTAGAGGCACACCCAACCGCCAGCGGGCATCGGCCTGCGGGAACGTACCCGGCTCCGGAGCCCGAGGGGGCGCCATGATAGGAGTCGACTGGAATGGGGGCTGGGCCGAAGGTGCCCCAGCTCCCCCTCCACCCGAAACCCCATGCACCCCACCGAGCACACAGGTAACCAGCTCACTTCTCGACAAACCGCTGGTACCAGGAAACCCTAAGACAGTGGCCACACACTCCAGTCCGTACCGGTCTAGCCCCGACACACGATCCGCTGACACAGGCTCCTCCAAAAATATCCGAGCATCCTCCTCATTGTTCACCACCCGAACGCCGCTTAACAACTCCACCTTCTCCACCTCCTCACCTGCCTCTCGCACTGTGCCCTCACTATGCTCAGACCCGTCCAGTGACATGATGGAGTCAACAAAGAAAATTCTCAGTCAAGACAAAAGTAGCCAAACTCTTGCGTAGCGTTATTCACCAAAAAATGTTCGAAGATGTTCTTGAGTGCAATACTAGGTCACCAAAAACTCCAACAAGTTCTATGTATCCTCAAAACAATGTCTACTGCCAACAATGCGAGAAATAAGTTCAACCCCAAATGGCAATAAGATTTCTCAAAAAAAAAAATGCAATATTCAGTTCACTATATCCTGGTCTAAGGTCGCCATTTGTTTCGACCGGCACTACGAAATAAACAAGGGCACTTAATAATGGACTAGATGGCTCGCTTGGTGTAGTGACTAGCGTCTCGGACTTCCACCCAGAAGGCCCGGGTTCGCGCCCACGCTCGGCGCATTAAAGATTTTTCACAAGCACTGAGTCGTTACCATCCCTCATGAGCAAAGGGATGGGGTAGTAGTACAGGACCCCAATGGAAATACGCCTAATCGGCCTTATTGAGCTATCCTTAGCTAGCTTAGCATGCGCTAGCTTTAAGAACTATTATTATTATTATTATTATTATGATAGGCTATATCTGCAACAACGGCCATTTGTTATATCTATTACAACGATACACGCTAATTCCAAACCCTCGAACTATTACGCCGGTGAATAAAAACACTCAAAACCCTCCAGAGTTAATCTACTGGATAACGGGGTATCAATTAACTGGGTTTTAGTGCACTTCTACAAAAGCTTTCCAGTGACGGTAAAGCCAACTCACAACAGGAGTACTTACGTTACGAAAATGCTCTTAAGTAATAACAGTGCTTGAATAAACTATATATAAGATTTAATAAAGGAATAATTGCTTACGTTAAGGGCAGGTTTTTAGTTGATTCCCTAGACTTCCATCAAGCTTAAAATTACTCCCCCTTGACCACCTTTCAAGATAAATTTGTACATTTTTCGGTAGAAAAATTTCCCGTCCGAAGGCCAGTTCCCCTTAAATTACAGGCTCGCTATCGCTCGCCAGGATAAAATCGACACCTAAATGGCACGAAAGGTCATAAAATTGATAGAATGGGTCGGAAATTCTTAAAATCACCAAACTAATGGGGCAAACGTCTTAAAATCTCAAAAACAATGGGGCTAAACATGAGGGAGAAAGGAGTCAAGAAAAAAATCCCTCAAGTCGACATCTCCCCTTAACTTTAGTGTGAGTCTGTACTCAACACTAAACTCTTCAATGCTCTATGAAAACACTGGCAGTCTAGTCCTACAGCAATCATATAAGGAATCTTCTGAAAACGTCTGATGCTCTAAGATGCTCGTTAAAACAGAACAGAAATAATGCAGGGGCAGGACACCAAAGCGTGTATCTTAAATACACCAATAAGTAGGATGCATATATATAACAAGGGAGTGCAACAACTCTGTGACAGCACTAATAATAACCACCACTCAAAAACAGTATTGGCCAAACTGGGTTGTGCACTATGCATCAACCTAGGCTAAAATAAGGCGTGAATAATTCCTAAAGCATACACAATGAAAGTTAATAAACACAATGCTGTCTTTCTCACTAATAAAGTCTAGCAGTGGCATAAAAGGTATCAGGAAACTAGGCAGAGCGCAAGCATGCTCGTAGCCTACTGTCTCCCCTTGAACAGATTTCCCTTATGTTACGTTAAGTGACTTGGAGGCTCTCTTGGCAAGTCCAGATCTCTAGTATCTGGTCTTGCCCTGGCGCTCCACAAAGGTCAACAAAATGAGGAAGCAATCATACAGGTAAGAGTAGGCAAAAGCCCTTTACCTGTATACTGCTACACTCGCAAAGGAAAATATGCACAAGGGTTACAGGCTAGCTAGCTTCGTCGATGTTGTACAGGCTCTGACTTGCCACATACATAACTCAGACAACGACCAAAGATACCTTCCACTGTCTAGCATTAAATAATGGGAAAGAACAGCTCAATAATTAAAAGCACCCCAACACTAGGCTACCATATGACTATGACTCTAATAATCCCTAAAACTAGTTGTTACGACCTGGCACTCGGGTACACAAGGGCTCTCAATCAGGACTCGAGTACGGCTCGCTGCCACAACGGAAACACACGATCCCAACCCCTGAGTACTGCCAGCCGAACAAAAAACACCAATACCCTCCAGAGTTCGATCTGCTATAACGGGGTATACAAGAACTCGGTACTAGTGTTCAACAACAGACTAATAAAGAGACAGGAATTATCTAGTCTGGTCAACAATCAAACAAAGAAGTAAGAAACAACAACACCAAAGAATAGTGTTGGCCGAAGCCGAAGTAATCCACCCTTGACTAAGAACTTAAGAAGTCCTCCACCCTCTACTTCGGATCGGCACTATTACGTTACGTTAATTAATAGTCCTTAAGCATCGAGCAAGGAATCTTCTGAAAAAGTTAGATGCTTCTCGGATGCTCGTAAGAAGTACGTATCAGATTTTGAACAGCAATTCAATAAGCAAAACACTGGCAATTAAATATTATTAAAGGTTTAAATTGACATAAGAATAATTAAAAGAATATGCAATAGTAAATGGCAAACATTAAAAAGAAGTACTCCGCAAATGCACCGGCAATAGCCTACTCGGATTGTGCTCGTGGGCCACTAATCACTAAAGTAGCCAAGCGTGCAACACATGAAATCAATAGTGCATAAACAATATCATACATAAGGAAAGCTTCAATACTATTCTGTATCTACTAATCGAGTAAAGTCTAGCTGGGATGTAGTAGGCTAGGAAACAATGGCTGAGCAAGCGGCTCGTAGCCTAGCGAAGTCCTTAAGGCTGTGCGGCCAAATTACGTTAATTGACGGGGTGCTCTCTTGAGAGATCCAGATCGCTAGTATCTGGTTCTCTCCTGGCGACCCTCTCGAAGTCAAAGCAAACGAGTTAGCACAGTGTTGGGTGGCAGAGGCAAAAGCCCTCACTCGCAACACAGTGCTAAACTCACAAGGTACACAGTCAGAAAGACCACCTAGGCTTCCCACGTCTCCGTTGCGATTGTACAGGTTCAACAAAATCTAGTACACATCGGGAATCACAACACCAGTAGCCTTATCCCAGTCTAGCATTACCTAGACTAGCAGAAAACAGGAACAATAATAATAACACACAGGGAAATGCATATACGAGTGCAACAAACATAAATCAATCCTATTCTAAGTTAACCCTTCCAAAATAGGCTATCTAATAGGCATATATCTCGTGAGAACTCAAGCGATAATACGTTGGCTGACTAGCTCTGCACCAACGGGACCATGGAAGTTAAAAAGGGTAGGGAAAAGAGGAGATAAGGATGTAAAGGTAGTAGAGAAAGTTCACATCAGTCAGAAGAATATATATAGTTAGCAAGGGATATGAGAAGTCGCTCTGCCTAATGAGTTCTGAAGAAAATATGGCGAGACTTCCCTTTTTATACTCGGCCCTCTAGTGAGCCCAACGTGAACTACTAAGGACCGCCCACTGACAATCATTACGTAATTTCTCTCTCTCAATCTGGGATAGACAAAGGCTTTCCCACGCACTGAGGGGAGGGGGGAGGGGGGGAGTGCTAGTGAGTTAGGCCCACCTCCCGCATGGCGCACCCACTGACCCCAACGGTGGCTGCTGCTTCTCCCATCATTACAAATAAGTTTTACACACAATACTTATAACTAATGATATAAAATAGAACTCGTTGACTCAGATGAAAACAAAATACATATTCATATTACTTATAGTACAACGGCTCACACGAACTAAGTTAGGAAACTCTACATAGACTACAGCCAAAGTTCCTGCCCTGACGATCCTAGCGAGAGTGGGGCATGACTAGGCGTTCTGTACAGCATGCTCACACTGGACATGCGTCACATCTCCCCCAAGATTTTACTTGCTCAACCCTGAGCTAAAATCTGACAAACACAGAACCCCATCAAGCCCCTCACACCCAGCGACCGCATGGCACTAAAACAAAGCTGAGTTTATCACCAAAACACATCTTATTATTAGAAGAAAAAAAAATCACATTTTATAACTCCTCCCAACAATAGCAAAAAGACACAATATCATGCTCCCAGAGCGAGCTTACAGCAGCTCAGCCGTTTGATAGTTCGTGGACTACTCAAACTCTATAGGCTATGACAAACTTATACAATTATCTATATCAAAAGAAAGAGTTTTTTTATGATTTTTATATTTTAATATGTTTTTCCCGGCTGCACTATAAGGGCAGCCTATTTTCCTCCACTCAAACCCACACACCTGTGATAGCCTACGACTGATCATCCACCCTTGATAAACAATCCGCGATCACATTGTCACATCCAGCAATATGACGGATGTCCAGGTTATACTCCTGCAACATCAAAGACCACCTGGTCAGTCTCATATTGCGATTGTGAAATTGATTTAGGAATCTCAAAGGGTGATGATCAGTGTAGATAACCACGACTGGGCCATAGGCTGGAACATACACCTCGAAGTGCCTGAGCGACAGCACAATCGCCAGTAATTCCTTTTCTATTGTAGAATAGTTCTTTTGTGCAGCATTGAACTTCTTAGAAAAGAAACTTACTGGGTGTTCCACACCTTCATTGTCTGTCTGTAGCAAGACGGCACCAGCCCCTACACCACTAGCATCTGTTGCCAGCTGAAAAGGCCTGTTAAAGTCTGGGGCCCTAAGTATCGGGTGAGTACATAGCAAATGTTTCACCAAAGTGAAAGCCTTTTCACACTCAGGTGCCCACAAAAACTTTTTGTCTTTAGATAACAAATCTGTGAGAGGTGCCAACACCGTTGAGTAACCTTTTATGAAGCGTCTGTAGTAGCCTATCATACCCAAGAATCTCATAATCTGCTTCTTGGTTGTTGGGTGCGGAAATTTATTGATAGCCTGTACCTTGTTCTGAGGAGGGCACACCTGTCCCCTTCCCACTACAAACCCAAGGTACTGCACAGTGGCTTTTACGAAGTCACACTTTGCCAAATTTACTACCAGACCTGCTTCACTAAGTTTCCGGAACAAGGTCTCAAGGTGCTCACAATGGCTCTCAAAGTCGTCATCATAAATGATTACATCGTCCAAATATACGGTGCAATTTGGAATGTCCTTTACAATTTCATTCATCAGGTTCTGAAACGTTGCTGGTGCATTCTTAAGTCCGTAAGGCATAACATTGCACCGGTAGGTACTCCCGTCCACAACAAAACCACATACCTCTTTAGCACGCTCGGACAAAGGTACTTGCCAGTAACCTTTTACTAAATCTATTTTAGACAAAAAACGAGCATTACCAATTTTGTCAACACTATCATCAACCCGAGGAAGAGGATATGGGTTAGTTGGAGTCAAACCGTTTAACCTACGGAAATCAATACAAAAGCGTACCTTGCCATCTGGCTTAGGCTGCAGTGTTACGGGGGAAGTTCATTTAACTGTGCCTTTCTCTATCAACCCTCTACCGAGCATATACTCCAACTCATCCCTCAGAGCTGGTAGTTTTATGGGGGGCACACGGTACGGGATGGACTTAAAGGGTAGATGGTCCCCCACGTCAACATCATGCATAGCCTGAGTAGTGAGGCCTGGGTGTTCAGCAAATACAGTGGGGTATGAACCGAACAACTGACGGATAGCATCAAACTGCGGCTCAGGCAAATGAGCTATGGCCTCGTCAGCCCTTAGGCTCGAGTTCCCCGCCCACTGATCCGCTGAAACATGTTGATCCCAGCTATCCTCCTCTGAAGCTTGACTGTCCCCCTCCCAAATTTCTTTCAACATGTTAAGGGGGCCCCTGACACGGTGTCCAAAAATCAGCTCGTTTGGACTAAATCCCAGGCTCTCACCAGGCACCTCCCGAGCAGCAAACAGCACATAAGGCAATCCAAGATCCCAATCCATACCGTTGTCAGCACAATAACACCTGAGCATGCTTTTAAGTGAAGCATGCCACCGCTCAAGCACCCCTTGACTCTCAGGGTGATACGCTGACGATACTACTGCTCGTATCCCATGCTGTTGCATTGTTTGCTTGAACATGTTGGAGGTGAAATTAGATCCCTGATCAGACTGAATCTCCTCCGGGTACCCGTACCTTGAGAAGTACCACAACAAGTTACTGACTACCGTCTTAGCCATTCCATTTTTCATAGGGTATGCATCGGGGTATCTAGTGGCAACATCCATTATGGTTAACACAAATTTATTTCCAGCCTTAGTGGGAGGGAGTGGACCAACCATGTCAACAATAATTTTACTGAAGGGTGGCCCAATCACAGGAATAGGGTGTAACGGAGCCTTAGGAATAACTTGGTTCGGTTTCCCGACACGTTGACAAATATCACATGAGTTTATCCATGACTGCACATGAGACTTCATCCCCGGCCACCAAAACAATTTCCCCAAAGCCGCCACCGTTTTTCTCACCCCTAGATGTCCTGCCAGTGGTGTGTCATGCGCCAACCTCAGTAGGCTATCCCTGCACTCCCGTGGCACCACCAACTGGTCCACTACTCCGGACCCCTTTTGCCAACTACGTTTAGGGTCTTGAAAACGCCTATAGAGGATGCCTTCTAAATAAAAAAAATCTCCCGGCTGTGCATCGCCGTCCTCGTCGAGCTCTACAGCTCCATTAGCACACGTTTGGAGCTCAGGGTCCTCTAGTTGCAACCGACGTATATCTGAGGGTGCCAAGCGATCTAACTGCTCCCGGAGCAATGCATGACCTTCCCCGATACTGGGCTGCTCCCTCTGTCTCTCTCGATGTACATAACGTTGCTGTCGTGGAGACTCGTCATGCCCAGCCTCGTCACTCTCGATGACAGGCCCAGGGGCTACTCCAGAATTAAGTAATGGTGCTAATACTGAATCACCCAGGAGAGCCGCCGAGTCAAAACTCTTAAAACCAACTCCAGCTTTAGCCTCCTCCTGTTGATCGTTCCTCCGCTGGTCTGAAGATGGAGGACTAGGCTGTGACACTTTAGCTGCCCGAGCTCGGGTGACAACACACGCCATGGGTTGTGTCTGGCACCGCTCGACCCACTCTTGCTCTTCCCTACTCACGTCGGCCGGCCTCTCGGCAACGACTAAGGGTAGAACCTCAGAAGCGGACATTGCAAAGTCGTTGCCGAGAAGAAGGTCGACGCCCTCCACTGGCAGTTTCTCCACAATCCCGACATCCAATTCACGTGCCACACCATCCACCTCCAACTCCAACCGCACCAGCGGGTATGACCGAGTTGCATTAATACCCTGCACCACCACCACCCGAGCCGCGTTTATAGGGTAGCCAGTCAAGTTTTTCATCAGAGTCTGGGAAGCACCTGTATCACGCAAGACCTCTACTCCATGCTTGCGCCCCGCCCACATCACGCAACCCCGCCCTCTATGGTCGCAAAAAACATCCTGAGCAGGGTTCGAGCCTCCCAGGTGCTTCTGCATTGGCTGTGCCTCAACCTCTGACGAACTGCCCCGGGCAAACTCAGATGACTTCGGAGACACACCAATGTTGCAGGCCAAAGACACAGCTGCTGTAGGTGGTTTGCTAGGACAGACTCTTGCAAAGTGCCCCTTTTTATGACATTGATAACACTCCAACTCCCCTTTGGGCTTCCCTTGGTACTGGGAAGGGCCCGGCCCCTTCTTAAATGGGACGGTGCTAGTCTTGTGGTCAGTCTTGGTATCATGGCTCTTGTACTTGTTTGCATAAGGTATATCACTAACTCGGGGGGGTGGGGCGTCACGCCCCTTGTTACCTGCCTCACTACGCTGGGCATACCCGCACCCACGAATTAGTGATACCTGGAGGTCAGCCATCTCAGCTGCCTCCTGTAGAGTTTTTGGGTTCTTTTCTTTAACCTGTTAAGCGCTAAATAGCCCTAGGAGCTAGGGTAGTTATTTGTGTATTTCTAGCCTTGGATTCTGACAGAATTCGTTATATTTACAATATAGACCATTATTTGTTTTCGGTATGCTTTTATTTTACATATATGATGTATATATGAACCTTCAAGAGTGCTAAAATAAGTGGGAAAAGCATTTGGGTGGTGAAAACCGAAGATATTGGCCACCCGGTCGTAATGTCAGGCGAGAGAGAGCTGCAGTCAACCCTCCTCTCTCGCTGTCTGTGAGGTAACTGAGGGCGGCGGGGCGGTCTGGGCTGGTGTGTGTGTGGTACATATCGATCTTTTCTGCAACCCACTTGTGCTACATTATCGCGGGAGAGAAAAATAACCGATAAATGATGATAATAAGAGGGAAAATAGGTGATAATTGAGGAGGGGAGGGAGGGGGGAATAAGGTGGGGAAGGAGGGGAGGGGGGTGGGTGAGATTTACATGGATGAGTACTGGAGGGGAATTATCTCACCTAGAGACAAATTTTTTTTTTTTGATAGGCCCTTTTTTTTTTTGGAAAGCTTTTTTTATGGTCCTGCTTCCGTGAGGCCTATCGCGTTCCCTATAGGAAGCCTTCCGTGAGGCCTATCGCGCTTGCCGGGTTAATAGTTAAAGTCATTTCTGCACCAGTACACTTATAAAACTGCTCGAGCAGAAACAGCTCAGTCAACTGTTCGGCCGTCTCAGCTTTCTCAGAACGTGTCCAGTTTTTAAGTGCATCTTTTAAGTCCCGGGCATGTTCAAGAAAGGTCGCCTCCCTAGTCTTTGTAACACCCCGAAACTTCAATCGATATGTTTCCGGTTGCAACTCGTATGCCCGTAGGACACTCTCTTCAATTCTGGGTAGTCAATGCAAGACTCTAAAGGCAGTGCATCATAAGCCTTCAGACCCTTACCCGTAAGTCTTGAGGAGACTAGAGCTGCCCACTTCTCTTCAGGCCAATTATGCTCCCTACACTTCTTCTCAAAACGATTAAAAAATTCTGTGACTTCAGTTTCACTAAATACCGGCACCAATTTGACTAAGTGGGCCAAGGACTGTTCTCTTACTTGGCCCTCACGGCCCATCCGAGTCCCTGTCGACTCTGCACGAGTCTTATCTAAATCTTATTTAGCACAATATTTCTCTGAGTCGTACCTAAGCTCAGCCTCATGCCTCCTAACCTCAATCTCATGCCTCCTAGTCTCATTCTCCATCTTAGCAAGCTCAAGTCTAAATACCATATCTGGAGACAGGCAGGAAGAGGGAGCTGCCACTACTGAAGGAGGGGGGGCAAAAACTGGGGAACCACCATGTGCACCACCCGAGGGCACTCCAATGTGCCAATTCTCATCCCTCTGTGGGAGAGTGCTAACCTCCGGTAACTGAGTGGACGGCACTGTGGGAGTCGAGTGAGAGGGGATCTGGGGAGGAACCCCCCCAAACGCCCTCTCCTCCGAAACCCCATGTCGCCCACGCAACACCCAGGAAATCAGCTCCCCCTTGGACATCCCTACTACATTGGAAATGCCCAAAACCTTGGCTATCAGGTGCAAGCCACAAACATCCACCCCAGTCAGCCTCTCCTCCGTCACGTGGTACCGCTTACTCACAAAAACTCTAGCATCCTCCTCACTGGTTACTAACGGCACACCTTCAAATGGCATCTCTCGCTCATCGTCAGTGCTAGTACACGACATACTGAAGTCCACAAAAAAATTCTCGAGACAAAAGTGTTAAACTTCCTGTGCAAGCACTAATTACTAAATTAACTGGAGTCTCTTAAATGCTTTACTAATTGCCATACAAAAAAAATATTCTTCAATATGCACGCTAAAATACAAACAAACAAATGTTGTACAACTCTGCAAAAATTTATACTGTTCACAAAATCCTAAGCAAGGTCGCCATTTGTTACGACCTGGCACTCGGGTACACAAGGGCTCTCAATCAGGACTCGAGTACGGCTCGCTGCCACAACGGAAACACACGATCCCAACCCCCGAGTACTGCCAGCCGAACAAAAAACACCAATACCCTCCAGAGTTCGATCTGCTATAACGGGGTATACAAGAACTCGGTACTAGTGTTCAACAACAGACTAATAAAGAGACAGGAATTATCTAGTCTGGTCAACAATCAAACAAAGAAGTAAGAAACAACAACACCAAAGAATAGTGTTAGCCGAAGCCG
This sequence comes from Lithodes maja, assembly GCA_037953745.1. Taxonomy (NCBI): domain Eukaryota; kingdom Metazoa; phylum Arthropoda; class Malacostraca; order Decapoda; family Lithodidae; genus Lithodes; species Lithodes maja. The sequence goes on from JBAKBP010004042.1 coordinate 70,438, forward strand.
AAGTAATCCACCCTTGACTAAGAACTTAAGAAGTCCTCCACCCTCTACTTCGGATCGGCACTATTACGTTACGTTAATTAATAGTCCTTAAGCATCGAGCAAGGAATCTTCTGAAAAAGTTAGATGCTTCTCGGATGCTCGTAAGAAGTACGTATCGGATTTTGAACAGCAATTCAATAAGCAAAACACTGGCAATTAAATATTATTAAAGGTTTAAATTGACATAAGAATAATTAAAAGAATATGCAATAGTAAATGGCAAACATTAAAAAGAAGTACTCCGCAAATGCACCGGCAATAGCCTACTCGGATTGTGCTCGTGGGCCACTAATCACTAAAGTACCCAAGCGTGCAACACATGAAATCAATAGTGCATAAACAATATCATACATAAGGAAAGCTTCAATACTATTCTGTATCTACTAATCGAGTAAAGTCTAACTGGGATGTAGTAGGCTAGGAAACAATGGCTGAGCAAGCGGCTCGTAGCCTAGCGAAGTCCTTAAGGCTGTGCGGCCAAATTACGTTAATTGACGGGGTGCTCTCTTGAGAGATCCAGATCGCTAGTATCTGGTTCTCTCCTGGCGACCCTCTCGAAGTCAAAGCAAACGAGTTAGCACAGTGTTGGGTGGCAGAGGCAAAAGCCCTCACTCGCAACACAGTGCTAAACTCACAAGGTACACAGTCAGAAAGACCACCTAGGCTTCCCACGTCTCCGTTGCGATTGTACAGGTTCAACAAAATCTAGTACACATCGGGAATCACAACACCAGTAGCCTTATCCCAGTCTAGCATTACCTAGACTAGCAGAAAACAGGAACAATAATAATAACACACAGGGAAATGCATATACGAGTGCAACAAACATAAATCAATCCTATTCTAAGTTAACCCTTCCAAAATAGGCTATCTAATAGGCATATATCTCGTGAGAACTCAAGCGATAATACGTTGGCTGACTAGCTCTGCACCAACGGGACCATGGAAGTTAAAAAGGGTAGGGAAAAGAGGAGATAAGGATGTAAAGGTAGTAGAGAAAGTTCACATCAGTCAGAAGAATATATATAGTTAGCAAGGGATATGAGAAGTCGCTCTGCCTAATGAGTTCTGAAGAAAATATGGCGAGACTTCCCTTTTTATACTCGGCCCTCTAGTGAGCCCAACGTGAACTACTAAGGACCGCCCACTGACAATCATTACGTAATTTCTCTCTCTCAATCTGGGATAGACAAAGGCTTTCCCACGCACTGAGGGGAGGGGGGAGGGGGGGAGTGCTAGTGAGTTAGGCCCACCCCCCGCATGGCGCACCCACTGACCCCAACGGTGGCTGCTGCTTCTCCCATCATTACAAATAAGTTTTACACACAATACTTATAACTAATGATATAAAATAGAACTCGTTGACTCAGATGAAAACAAAATACATATTCATATTACTTATAGTACAACGGCTCACACGAACTAAGTTAGGAAACTCTACATAGACTACAGCCAAAGTTCCTGCCCTGACGATCCTAGCGAGAGTGGGGCATGACTAGGCGTTCTGTACAGCATGCTCACACTGGACATGCGTTACATAGTGCAAACATGTATGGAGAGCTGGTGCTGGTAACACGCCTGGCCGACTATGGAAGTCGTATGCAGAACCAGAAGGGATAAGTAATTGAATAAAGAGAGAAGGAAGAAGTTCAGAGAGAGAGAAAGTAGTATAGGGGTTATATGGGAGACAGATTGCAAAGGACATGTAGGACCAAGCACGCCGTGCCAAGCTCTGCAGGAGAAACGCGGGCAAGAGCCCCGCACCACCCTCCCAGGACAGCGGCCTCCAATCACAGACCACTACGTCATGAAGAGCAAGCGTCCTATGGCGTAGCCCGGCCCGCCGGCCAATCAAGGGCTTGGGAAAGCCCGCGTGAGCGAGGGAGGCACACGTACATACACACGCACATATTACCACCACACTGCTCGCTCTCTTTCTCCCTACCACTTCACACAATGCATCTTATATTCTATCAATGATATAAAATACTACCAAGTGTCACAGACAAGAATAAAGACCACCACTGATCTGTCTGTGACAACATGAACTCTATGAAAGAAAGAACATCGTTCTACAATTATTGTAGCCCATTTCATTGCCCTGGCGAGCGCTAGCGAGTTACAAGTGCATTCTAGCAAGCTGGCCAGCGTAACAAATGGGAATAAGTTAGGTCCAGTAATCAGTATAAAAACTATAGCCTGCACAAGAAGAAAAGCTAGAATTCAGTATGGACAGAAATTCCTCCATTACGTCACCATTGTGCCCTCTAAAAATAAGTAACCTCTATCACGAGATTGAGAATCTCCCTATGCACCCATTAATATCCAACCTGTATTTTTAGACTAAGTATTACCTTCGCTATAACCATTACAACGATATCCACATGCCCCTATGAAATTGAAATCCAGTAAGTTGAACAGTAAAAATAAGTTGAACATAGTCTTACTTTTCCTGAAGAAAAGTAAACAAAATATGACTGCCACTTTCTCCTGGAACACCACCAGAAGCGGGGGCGGGGGTTTACGCAAGACTGTTGAAGCTTCCCAGACGTCCAGCCAGGACTCACCTTTCTCTGCCCCTGGGAGAAAGGCAGCGCCCCTGACGTCCATCCCGGACCCACCTTCACCTGTACCTGCGAGAGAAGCTGTGCCCCTGACGTTCAGCCCTTCAGACTCCGAGTCCAGGTCGACCAGACTCTGACTTTAGGCTACTTTCATCTTTTACCCTAAGTGTCCCTGAGTGTGTTACGTTGTTGGTTATCGTTGTAAGGTAAGGTAAAATATGCGAGTATTCCTAGTTTAATTTCGTCTAGATCTGTGCCTAAGATCTATAGTTAATTTATGTTGAACGTGTAATTAATTAATGTAGATTCGTACAGGGATTCTTTGAGTACGAGATAATTGTTATAATTCATGTTCATCCTTCAGAAACCTAATATTCCCGTACGTTACATACTTATTGTTACACGTATTAATTAGATTGAATACTCCCAGATTTTCCTCTCATGTGTCCATTATATCTGTGTATAAACCAAATCGAAGTCCAAGTGTATACCGTGAAGTGAGTATACCTATAAACCTTTTATATACCTAGAACCTACGCCCAGTTTTAGTATTCTTATTTATATTATTATTGCTTGTGATAATTTAAAGCATCTCTTTCCATATTTTTTGAAAGTAAAGATCCCCTTACCGTTGAGTTAAGAATTATTCCGTAAACTAATCATCGAGTATATCAGTTATAATGAATATTCTAATAATACACGCTAGTCGAATTCTATAATTTCTTTCCACACTTCTCTAGGAATTCCGATTTATTTATTTATCAAGTTTACCTAACATTGGACCTTCAAGTCAAGATCTATATTACTTTAGTAATATATTCATTATACCCGAGTCTAGGTAAGAATTCAACGCTACTCGTACTGCATTCTTTTAGGAACCTGTTAATCTATTCAGAACTCCTAGTATACCATTGTTGGTAATTCATTAGTGCAACTTCGTTGTGTACAACCACTCTATATAGTAATTTGTTTTACGCTATCTGTCCACGTAATTTTTGTCGCGTTCTTTCTCATTGATTCTATTTTACTCTATTATAATTATCTGCGTAATAGATATACTCTGATATTATCCGTATATCCATTGAGAATCTGAATTCCAAATCGTGTGAATTGATTTCATATACAGACAAAGTTATTATTCGTATCTCGTGTGAAAGGATATTCGCAATAACCCTTGTATCGTTAATTTCCAATTTAGCTTATCTTTCCTCCCATCGTAAAGTAAACCGCCTCACCTTATTCGCCAAGTTAAGATTGCACTTAGATAAATAATTATTAGCCACCCGAGCAGTCGACCTGACCTACAGGTTAATGCTACCTTGTGACATTTACCTGCGTGCAGCTTAATATTTTGTTGTCTCAACACCCCCAACCTTACCTGCACGGCTGAACGATATTTCCTCAGCTGTTCGTGTGCGTGTCATATTACTTCACGCTAGACACTCGACTCTCATATATATTATTATCATTGAACTTAGGTCTATGTATATATCTGTCTGTGCATTGTTGTATATTTCCCAGTTCTGCATATATACAGTATAACCAAGTGACTATTATTATCGGGAATTTAGATAAAGGTTAAATTACATATCACTGGTACATGAAATATCCCAACAAATAGTTATAATATAATTACCAACGAGGTATTCGTCGATGGGTGTAATCCAGTCCCCCACACACGGCTAGTTCAATTGCATGACATGTAGGAATGTTCACATAATACAATATCGATACAATGAACTTAGCTTAGAGGACTGGTGATGTAGGACTGTTGTTATATATTAGTATTTGTAGCACATGGTGAACTGTGGGTTGAGTCAGAGCCGGGGGAGGAGATGTTGACTGTACGGTGTTGATTGAGAGACTGAAGGGCCGGCGTCCGATCGCTTCGCGAAATTACATATGGCTGCCGGCTCATAATAATTATAACCCATAACTTGGTTTCATAATACATCTAGAGCTGATGTAGATATTTATACATTACAGTTAATATTTAACCTAACTTAAGAATAAACTACAATACACAAAGAACCAGCCGAAATCGTACAAGCAATACGATACCGCCAAATTCAAATGTCCTATTGGATCAAAACCTGTCGGGATCATTACCCTATTCCCGACATATTGCCCGCCACCAAAATGATATACAGGAGCTATATACAGAGAACAAAAAAAGGACATCGAAGTCAAAGATCACCTTGTTTGATCTTTGATCTCCAAAGATCCACGGAACTCATAGCCGTCCTCCTTTTGGGACGAGCGCCACCTGAAGCCTGAGGAGGATCATCCTTCTCATCATCAGCTGCCCCACCTTGAGGAGCACTGTCACCAGCACTCTCCCGCGGAGGGGTATCAGTAAAGACGCCAGGATCATCCGGCAGTTCTACATCCTGCTCCAAGGGATATAACCTTACGACTGGGCGAGTAGTAACCCCAGTCGAAGTTCGTATTCTAGCAACCCTTATAAGACCATCAATGCCCTGGAACAAATCGATAATCCTCCCAAGCTTCCAAAATAACCTAGGACGCTCATCATGAATCAGGACGATATCCCCGATACGAGGCCATCGTTGATTCGTCCCTTTGATCTTATGAGAGTGACGCTCGCGAAGAGACAGCAAATATTCTTGGATCCACCGTTTCCATAGATCGTCGGACACCTTGTTTACATACTGGAAGCGACGACGTGTGGCGTCAGCATTGCCGAACGTAGGGTCTTGCAGATCTTCGTCATTTACGGACGATCTAGGAAAGGTATTAAGGGTTCGTCCACGTGTTAGCATAGAAGGCGAAATGGGTAAGAGGTCATCAACATCTGCCGAGGTATAGGTCAAGGGCCTGTCGTTGACTGACATCTCAATTTCTATTAAGATGGTTTGCAACTCCCGTCTGGTCACCAGTGCCCTTCCTAATACCTTCTTCATGGCAGATTTGACGATACCGATAGTTCTCTCCCAAATCGCCCCGAACCATGGTGCACATGCTGGTATAAATCTCCACTGACAACCCTTTCCAGTGAGGGTAGCCACAACCTGCGGGTCATCCATTAAACTCTGGAGATATTTAGAGGCCCCGACAAAACAAGTCGCATTATCGCTCATAATAATTTGAGGGAAACCATTGCGGCCTGCAAAGCGTCTTAGAGTATGCAAAAAACCCTCACTGGATAGGTCGTCAATCAATTCAATATGAATCGCTCTGGTTACCGCACATGTGAATAGGACGGCATATACCTTTATGATATTACCGGGCGATTCTCTAACATGAATCGCTCCGGTGTAGTCTACCCCGGTTACCTGAAATGGTTCAGTCCTTTGTACCCTGAACTCAGGCAAGGGAGGTAGATCAACTGGGGAGTAAGGCTTACCCTGTAATCTTTTACAGATAGTACAGCTATTGTGGATCCCTTTAATTGCTTGTCGCATCTTAGGGATCCACCAACGTTGTCGCATATACGCCAGAACATAATTTACGCCAAAATGTAGGCAGGTCCGATGGCATTGGCGAATCAACAGTTTGGTAATCAAATGAGAGGAGCTAAGGAGGACAGGATATTTCGCAGAATCAATAATGTCCGCCTTTTGTATCCTGCCTCTGCACTTAATTATGCCTCCTTCCATATATAATCCTAGCTGCCTCATTAAGTTTGAGGGTTTGGCCTTTGACTCCTTGCTCAGGATTTGATGTTCAGTAGGATAAGATTCCTTTTGTACTAAACATATTAGTTTTGCTTCTGCTGATCTCAATTCATGGAGTCTGATATGCTTCGAATCTTCACTAAGTAAAGACCCGTGAGCCCGACTTCTCATGTTGTTAATGAAACGGTATATCCATGCAAATACCCGTATTACTTGATCATAGCTGCCGTAACGTTCCCACTCAACCAACTTGTTATCCTGATGTGTAGTACTCGCATTCGAACTACTTAACACATCATCTTGGGGCCGACTTGAAGGATCAGATAATTATGTATTCCCTGAAATCCTGAGGCCATTCAGTTGGAGATGTAAGCCATGGAGGTCCATGCCACCAAATAGAGGAAGACAAACTGCTGTGCCGAGATCCCCCGGGAAATTATGTCACTGGGGTTATCCCTGGTGCTCACATAGCGAAATGTAGCTGTAGGAACTAAGTCATGAATCTCATCAGTGCAATTAGAAACATAAACAGGTAACACTTTCTGGCTGTGTACCCATGAAAGCGCTATTTGACTGTCGCTCCAGACATAGACGTTATTAATCTGTAGTATGTCTGCATAGGCATCCAGTGTAAACTTTATTAGACGAGCAGACAGAAGCAATGCAGTAAGTTCTAATTTAGGAACTGTAATCTTCTTTATAGGGGCTACTTTGGCCTTCGCTATAGCCAGCGTCGCTTCACTACCATTGCATATGTATATGGCAGTACCGTATGCACTAATACTAGCATCAGAAAAGGCATGTAGATCCACTTGTTGACCACTAATAACCTGACGATTAAGTTGGACCTTGCAACATGTGGAAAGGTCCGACCGAATCAACCGCCAAGTATTTTGTAACTCAGTCGGGAGGGGCGTGTCCCAATCTAGTTTCAGCCGCCACAGTTGCTGTAAAAACATACGAGCACGGATTGTTACAGGCAGCAAAAAACCCAGGGGATCAAACAACCTCGCTGACAAGCTTAAGCAGTTTCGCTTGGTCATAAGCTCACTGCCGCATGGGGTGTGACAGAAGGATATACAATCTGTGGTAGTGTCCCATTTGTGGCCTAAAAACTTCACCTCGCTATTCTCAGTAGCTACACCGTCAGAAGCAAATTGACCTTTCAATAGATCACTAGTAGTGGCCCATTCTCTTAAGTATAAATGAGCCTTGGCAAATATATCACGGATCTCCCAGCATCTCTTGAGCAATAAATCATCATTGTCTCCGGTGCCTTGAAGATTGTCCACATAGATCCCCTGCTTGATCTCATTCTTGAAGTCAGGATCTAGTCCAGCCTCCTCAAGATGACGCAAGATAGTAGCGTTGAGAAGGAACTGGGAACAGGTCGCCCCGAATAAGACGACTCTGAACCTGTAGACCAGATACTCCGAATCTAGATCCATTGGGTCCCGTGGCCATAAAAATCTTGTCTAGTCCCTGTCTTCACGATGGAGTTGAAGCATCAGGAAGGCCTTCTCAATATCGGCGACCCATGCAAACTTATGACATCTGAAGCGCAACATAATTTGCGCTAGATCAGAGACCAGGGACGGACCCGTGTACAGACAATCATTCAGGCTATAGGAGCGATCAATGGATTTAGCAGAGCAGTCATACACAATACGAACAGGAGTGGTGGAACTGTCCTTTTTAATCCCATGGTGAGCAAGGTAATGGATGTTATCCCCATACTCACTGAGATCTACTCTCTCCACAAATCCACGTTGTACCTGCTCGGCTAAAACTGCCGCATAAGTCTCGCAATAACTTGGATCCTTGACAAACTGCTTCTGAAGGCCACGTAACCTACCAAGTGCTAGATGGAAATTAGTAGGTAATTTACTCTTGTTATCATTCATTAGGTCAGTATGTGGTAAGGCTTACCACATACTGACCTCTGCCAGAGTCATACGTTACAGTCTCTTCATACGAGCTTAACGCTAGCTTGGACTCACGATCAAGTTCATGTGGGTCAATTCCAATATTGTCCAAGTCCCATAGCTTATCTATATCAGTACATGTATTATCAGGCACATTTGGCCTAATATATTTATCTATGGGGCTTACTGCTACCTTGAGGACCGTAACCACCTCCACCTGTGTGTCTTGAGAGGAAGTGGCATAGGATCCAGAAATGGCATACCCTTGGATCGTGGGGAGCATTATTAGCTTATCTACCCGCTGATATCCAGGGTGAACCAGGTCGTAGTAATAATCAGCTCCGACCAGTAGCATAATACCATTGTTAGCAGAGAGTTGATCATCAGCCAGTTTATAACCCTTGCTTCTGAGATATTTCAAATGTGGTTGAATCTCTGATGCTATATAGAAACTGGGTAGTGTGTCTACCACAACAGCCTTGATGGGACATACCTTTTTTCTATAAACATAGGAAATCTCCACTATATCATAGTCACTGGAATCTATTTCACCAGTGAAACCATGGAGACGCAAATTCTCTTGACCCTTGCTGGTACACTTGAGCTGGGGTAATGATGACCGCAGAACGAATGACCTCTGTGAGCATTGGTCAAGTAAGGTGCGCGTCATTATAGTATTATTATTACTCCCCACTACTGGCAGCATCATAGTAGGAAGCAATTGACATTCTCGAGAAGCAATGGACATGGCAGATACTTTATGACCCTCGCTCTTACCTTTCTCATGTGACTCTTTGGGGGTTCTCCCCTTTTCTTTGCCATCGTGCCGATCAGACTGGGTGCAAAGGGAAAACCAATGTTTCCCCTTGCAATACTTACAAGGTTTGATGTAGGAATTGGTGCAGGTACTGTTGAAGTGGTCTCTTGCCAGACAGCTGGTACATAACTTAAGCGATTTAGCCTTGCTAATCTTCTGTGTAGCCTTAGGATACTTAGGACACTGATACCACAGATGACCGTGGACACTGCACAACTTACAACCTAATGAAATTGGCCTTTTCTGTTTAGGAGAAGTCTGTACCGGGAAAGCTGCAGTAGATGGCGACACCTCCACTTGTCGATAGTGTCCAGTACTCTCCATATTGAAGACTTCAGTCTGGTACACCTGCACCAACGCTTCCAAGTTTAGTGGAGAGTCGCTTAGTTGTCGTCGTAAGATTTCCCTTAGGGGAGAGGGTATCTTATTCAAGATATTCACACTAAATATCTCCTCCTTGGTGACGGCCATTGTCTCCATACATCGGAGGAGGCTCTCAAAGGAGGCATAGTACTCCTTTAGGTCCGCCACATCATAGGATGGAGGATCTAGTGTGAAGAATTTGGTAATTAAAGCGGTCTTGATGACTTCCACTCTCCCGTAAGTTCTCTTCGGCAACTCCACTGCAGACTCGTAGCTGGTAGCTTCTAGCTTGTACCCATCGACTAACTTCAATGCCTCCCCTTTCAATTGACCACGGAGATATGTGAACCTTTGGATGGATGTGAGTGTTTTATTATGATGGACGGAACACTCAAAAATATCCCAAAATCCAGTCCAGGTAGCCGAATCCCCAGAAAAGGTAGGCAAAGTAAGCTTCGGCAGGTTAAAACCAGTCGCCTTTGGTGTACCGGTATCCTTAACAGAGGTTGATTCTTGAGTGGAAGATAGTCTGGCTAAGGCTGTATTAACGTCCTCAAAGTACTCAAGATCTGCCGACATTTCTTCTTCCACGTCGTCAGTAACTGTCAATAAACCATATACCTGCTGAGCATAACTATCATAAGTAGCTAGCGATTTAGTAACAGTAGCAAATTTACCCTTTATCTGATCAGCCGTGGCACTTATTAAAAATTCATCAAGATCTCTTAAACATCTATTTAAACTTCCCTTCATCCCTCCCTTAAGAATCTTAAGTTTCTTCAAATCTGTCATCGTTAAGGTCTAATTTTAAGCAACTTAAATTACAATGAGGTCAGACTACAAACCGTTAATCGCTTAGGAATCAACAGCGGCAAACCCCCATTACTTAGAAATTTACTCAAAAAGAATTACATAATACCTACAGTCCCCTTAATATAAACTAACGAAAGGAAATTATCTGACTAGACAAAAGAATTAAATACTAAATTCATTAAAAGAAAGGGTAAGGTGAATCACTAATTATTGTAAGCCCTTTATAGGTAAGCTAGTTGGTTAAGCTACAATCATGAGGTCTGACTATTAACTGTCAATCGCTTAGGAATTAACAAAGACCAACACTCATGACCGCCACTTTAACCCTTAAAAAGCGGCTCACCACATAAGTCGAGTTGAAAAAACAGGCAAAAAACGGGTGAAAAAAGGGTGGAAATAGAGTGAAAATGAGTGGGATAGTAATGATCCATACGTCCGACATCTGTGGCCTCCCGGCCCACACTAACTCCAGTTCCCCCACCGCGCGAGAGGATCACAGTGTAACCAATAGTTCGCTAAAAGTGAGCAAGGTAGCAAAATCTGCTAAACTTCCATCTTCGAGGTAACACTGTCAGTGCTCCACGAGGGCTACGTAGCTGTATGTTACGTCATTGTGTAGCGATTTCCACCTAGTTTTCGGCGCAATACAGTTCCTTTCATACTGATGGTTGATATAGCAGTCAGAATGGCCTGAAAAGGCCCAAAACGGCCACAGAGGGCCCGCTAGACTAGGGTTAAGCAACTAGGCCTAGGCTATTATGAAATTTAAATATAAAAGGTCACACGAGAACCCTCCCCACCAGCATAATTAATAATGAGTCCCACAATGACAAAACACAAGCAACACCACAGGCACACCACCAAAGCGAAATGAAAAGCCACCACAGACACCTGCAGGCCTAGACTGCCTAGCCTAGCCAAGCCTATGAGTGCAAAATGGTGACCGACGAAACAACCCCTACCCCAATCTCCAGCCCAGCTAACCCACCAAAAAACGCCAAGGAGCACACGCCCAAAAAAACCTGGAAACAAGTCCCAAAAAAGATAGAGACGGCGCCGAAATGGTAAAAAACATGAGGGAAGAAGCTGGGTGTAAACTAGGGAACGGCAGTCGGCCAACAACGCGCGAGGCGGCAGCCATTTGTAAGCCCACAAGCGTCAAGGAAGCAAACAAAACGGTACTACTGTAAGGAAGCTTTAGGGCACGAAGGACCATTATTTATCGGGAATTTAGATAAAGGTTAAATTACATATCACTGGTACATGAAATATCCCAACAAATAGTTATAATATAATTACCAACGAGGTATTCGTCGATGGGTGTAATCCAGTCCCCCACACGCGGCTAATTCAATTGCATGACATGTAGGAATGTTCACATAATACAATATCGATACAATGAACTTAGCTTAGAGGACTGGTGATGTAGGACTGTTGTTATATATTAGTATTTGTAGCACATGGTGAACTGTGGGTTGAGTCAGAGACGGGGGAGGAGATGTTGACTGTACGGTGTTGATTGAGAGACTGAAGGGCCGGCGTCCGATCGCTTCGCGAAATTACATATGGCTGCCGGCTCATAATAATTATAACCCATAACTTGGTTTCATAATACATCTAGAGCTGATGTAGATATTTATACATTACAGTTAATATTTAACCTAACTTAAGAATAAACTACAATACACAAAGAACCAGCCGAAATCGTACAAGCAATACGATACCGCCAAATTCAAATGTCCTATTGGACCAAAACTTGTCGGGATCATTACCGTATTCCCGACAATTATTCTATGTTGAGAGCCATTTAGATAACCTCTCTTATCTACTGCCATTCCATACTAGCTATTCTATATAATAGTGGAGTATAGGAACCATATTTAACTCTTATGCAATTGAATAAAGAAGAGTGTAATTTACCCTGTGTATTTATTGTGTTCTGGTTACCTGATTGAGTATACAATTGTCAAATTCACTACGCTTGATGTGTCCCTGTCGAACAATATTCCAAATCTAAATATCCAAAACCTGGATTGCCATTAGATAATACTGAAGCCAGTTGGATTACTACCCGGCATAACAGGTTGTTTAGGCAACACTACAGGGTAATGTGTATTTGTGGGAGATCTAAATAGGGACACTGGAACTTAGAGGAGTTTTTATGTGAAAAAAGACGCTTCAGCGACATGAAACAACTGCTACAAGGCACAGGCTATTCGAAAACATGTAAGAACTGCTACACACAAAAAACAGTAACTTAACTCAATACACAGTGTATGTGCAAGCTTTTTGACGAAGAATACATTTCGACTTAGCAGTATAAAGGGTCTTTCTTTGTTAAAATAATCTAATCAGTTGATCTACTCACATGAAAAGCTAACTGTCATGATGTGTAATGGTTCGAGTGTTTAAAATATGTGTGTGGTAACCCACGTTCGAATCTCGGTGGATAACATGCATTCATTATTTTTTTTCGAGAAGTGTTTGGTATTGGAGTGAAATAAATATAATCGAATATCTATGGCTGATGTGGTATTCTCTCTCTCTCTCTCTCTCTCTCTCTCTCTCTCTCTCTCTCAAGTTCTATAACACACAACTATACAGGACTATTGACCTTATTCCTTTATTGTCCAATTCAATTTCACAAACTGCAGAGCGAAAGCCAAACTATGAGCATCCGTTACTGATCCAAGGGTTTATATTTTTACTATGGTCCAGTGGCAGTTAAGGTTTACAATGGACATAAAAGTGAAGCTATATAGCGATTGAACTAAATCCTGTAACATATTTAAAGTGCGTCGTTGTATTGAAGTGGATAACGTAAATTACAAAAAGCGACATGGATCAAAGAGACATTATCATAGTCAATTGTATGCAATATGTTGTGCCATGGCTGCATAGTTTGAACTTTACAATGTTTCACTCTTGTTAGAAACTGATGTTTTCACTTTGACAATCCTTAAGAACACTGTATAATTTAAGTTTTGGGTTATGTTTGTCAAGGCGTAGTTTGTACTTAATGCATGAGAAGAAATATAATGTAGCTATAGAAATGGTTGTTCTATGCTTGCCTCGTATAATTCATCACTATTATATTAAAAATATTATTTTAGACCAAACAAAACGATATTTTCCGAAATTGTGTGATCGTCTTTGTGTCCTTGTTTTTCTATTGTCTGTGTGTATATTTAAAAAGAGGATTTTGTAAAAACGTATGGGCAAATTTATATGAATGTTGTTATGCACCTACGTTTTAGGCCCCAATAGTCTTATGGGTAACAACTGATGATAGCCACACTTTTATAACCCTCTTAAATATTCATTGTAATAATAATAATATTAAATAATAATAACTATAATTGTGGGAGTAAAAAGGGAAGAAATACAGGAACCGAGAGTACTGCAGGATTGAACCAATCAGGGAGTTGCATTGGAAGTATAAATTATGATTTGTGTGGACGTAGAGCTGCACAGCCTACCCAAGCTAGCTATGACTGCACCTCTGCCGCACACTGATTGGTCGGTTGCTCTCTAATTGTCTCAACTAAACTGACGTTGCGCACCTGTAGCCTAATCCTTGCTCGGGAAGCTTCAGCACGGGATGTTTGGATGGTGGGCGGCTTTCCCGGTATTAGATATAATCTAATGTATTTATTTCAATACAAACACCAAACACCTCCCAATGGTATTGATGAAAGCATGTGATCTTCCCGGGATTCGAACCTGAGTTACCACATACAGATATTAAACACACAGAGAGCTGCCTTGCCTGGATGTTGTTACGGAGAAGGTAGTGTGATCACGACCAACACTGTAGAGGGAAGGGAAAAGGGAAGGCTGGCATCCTCAAAACGCCTGGAATCCGTCAGCCAATCAGGGCGTGGTGCCACGGTCGGAGCTGGGTCGTGCCAACAAGCCAGAGCACACTCGGTCACCAGGGACAGACCAGAGAACAACTCGGTAGAGGATCGGTTGACTCTTCCCAGATCCAATACTCCAATGCAATAAAATATAGACGAGATGGCGACATAGGCAGGGGAGCCTAGCACATAATAGCATAGCACAAAAATTATATTTAATAGCAAACTAAAACAATGACTATCTTATAGGTGAGTGTCACCACATGATTTAACGCAGTTAAATATGCCATCAAATGAAGATATAATAGTACAAACATGCATGCACTGAATGAATAGCCAGTACGAGGCTGCACTCTCTCTCTCTCTCTCTCTAACACACACTTGTATACGAGAGAATATTTGTATATGTGTGAGCGTGTTTTACGCTATATCCTACGAAGTTTACTTCCTGACAGTCATGTATCGACCACTTTCTCTCTCTCTCTCTCTCTCTCTCTCTCTCTCTCTCTCTCTCTCTCTTTAATATTATAAATATATATATAGTTATGAGAACCTCAGCAGGTGATCTTGGACATCGCAACTTCCAAATTAGTAGGGCAATGAGAAGAAATACGTTGTGGAACATCATGATTTATTCTAATTTTCGGCGACGTCACGCAGCCATCCTCAGGAAAGGGTTACCAACAGATCCTAAAAATGTAGTATAACTCTGTATATATTGCTAAAACAGGATCACTAAAATGTAGTATAACTCTGTATATATTGCTAAAACAGGATCACTAAAATGTAGTATAACTCTGTATATATTGCTAAAACAGCATCACTAAAATGTAGTATAACTCTGTATATATTGCTAAAACAGGATCACTAAAATGTAGTATAACTCTGTATATATTGCTAAAACAGGATCACTAAAATGTAGTATAACTCTGTATATATTGCTAAAACAGGATCACTAAAATGTAGTATAACTCTGTATATATTGCTAAAACAGGATCACTAAAATGTAGTATAACTCTGTATATATTGCTAAAACAGGATCACTAAAATGTAGTATAACTCTGTATATATTGCTAAAACAGGATCACTAAAATGTAGTATAACTCTGTATATATTGCTAAAACAGGATCACTAAAATGTAGTATAACTCTGTATATATTGCTAAAACAGGATCACTAAAATGTAGTATAACTCTGTATATATTGCTAAAACAGGATCACTAAAATGTAGTATAACTCTGTATATATTGCTAAAACAGGATCACTAAAATGTAGTATAACTCTGTATATATTGCTAAAACAGGATCACTAAAATGTAGTATAACTCTGTATATATTGCTAAAACAGGATCACTAAAATGTAGTATAACTCTGTATATATTGCTAAAACAGGATCACTAAAATGTAGTATAACTCTGTATATATTGCTAAAACAGGATCACTAAAATGTAGTATAACTCTGTATATATTGCTAAAACAGGATCACTAAAATGTAGTATAACTCTGTATATATTGCTAAAACAGGATCACTAAAATGTAGTATAACTCTGTATATATTGCTAAAACAGGATCACTAAAATGTAGTATAACTCTGTATATATTGCTAAAACAGGATCACTAAAATGTAGTATAACTCTGTATATATTGCTAAAACAGGATCACTAAAATGTAGTATAACTCTGTATATATTGCTAAAACAGGATCACTAAAATGTAGTATAACTCTGTATATATTGCTAAAACAGGATCACTAAAATGTAGTATAACTCTGTATATATTGCTAAAACAGGATCACTAAAATGTAGTATAACTCTGTATATATTGCTAAAACAGGATCACTAAAATGTAGTATAACTCTGTATATATTGCTAAAACAGGATCACTAAAATGTAGTATAACTCTGTATATATTGCTAAAACAGGATCACTAAAATGTAGTATAACTCTGTATATATTGCTAAAACAGGATCACTAAAATGTAGTATAACTCTGTATATATTGCTAAAACAGGATCACTAAAATGTAGTATAACTCTGTATATATTGCTAAAACAGGATCACTAAAATGTAGTATAACTCTGTATATATTGCTAAAACAGGATCACTAAAAAGTAATGCATTGTTGAACACGTGGCAATTTGCCTATCTAAAAAACAATTAAACAACATAATTTTGGCCAACTAGGCAAGGTTTAAATATAAAATAAATCTACGGCTAGACACCATCAAATTCATAATTGCTAAATCTCAATGCAACAAAAGAAATCAAAACGCATAAGATATCAAATTTATATTATCATTTCTTTTTCAATTCAAATATTATTCTGAACTGTAAAGGCTAAAATCTATTAAACCAAATTTAACCTACCGCTAAACAGCGTCCAAAGTATTATGCTAATATCCAACCATGTGAGGACAAGACTTAGCAAAAGTAATCATAATAAACGAGAATAATAAAATGAAGGACTCTACAAAACATTTCAAATTATCTAGTAAAATTAGAAGCAAATCATAGTAATCCTAATCACATCGAACCGCAACATAAAGCAAAAAAGTACATTTGAATTACTTGACTCGTAAGAAACAAAAGATAAATGTTGAAAATTCACATAAAGGAAAATTGTCACAAACAAATCGGAACTCACCATGATACCACCAGTCTCCAATGAAAGACGATGAGGGACTGATTAACTGAACACATTTGAACTCTATATGTAAACTCAAAATATGGTGAAAATTAAACTAAATAAAATTAAAAACCAAACTACATGAACACCCAAAAAGCAACCAATTGTACCCAATAATGAACCTTCAACTATTATTGACAAGATTTATTTCTGGTTTGTGCTTATTTATCAGCATTTGTTCGCCTATTAATTATGTATAATAAATTGTTAGACAGCAGATCGGTAACTTACGATGTGCCTAAACTTGTTAAGTATGTAAACATGCCTTTCTATGAGAGAGTGAGCTATGATTTTCGCAAGTTACTTAGTAACGTACTCCGGGAAAGTTTTCCTGCAATAAATTTTAGAATAGTTTTCACCAATGATTTCAGGATAGGGACCTTCTTCAACTTCAAAGATCGGGTGCCGGACTCTTTATGCTCAAATATCGTGTATAAATTCACTTGTCCCAGTTGTCAGGCTGGGTACATTGGATGTTCGAGTAGATCATTCAAAACGAGAATATATGAGCATTTGGGGAAAAACTTCAGGTCTGGAATATTTTTGAGGAGTATGTCATTTTCTGCAGTAAGGGAACACTCTCGTAATGAAGATCACCCTTTTTCGGAGAGGGATTTTGAAATCATCGGCAGGTTTAGCAGCACGTATGAAGCTTTAATAGGCGAAAAAATGCTGATAAATAAGCACAAACCAGAAATAAATCTTGTCAATAATAGTTGAAGGTTCATTATTGGGTACAATTGATTGCTTTTTGGGTGTTCATGTAGTTTGGTTTTTAATTTTATTTCGTTTAATTTTCACCATATTTTGAGTTTACAGATAGAGTTCAAATGTGTTCAGTTAATCAGTCCCTCATCGTCTTTCATTGGAGACTGGTGGTATCATGGTGAGTTCCGATTTGTTTGTGACAATTTTCCTTTATGTGAATTTTCAACATTTATCTTTTGTTTCTTAGAGTCAAGTGTTACGAATTGGCACTCGGGTACACAAGGGCTCTCAATCATGACTCGAATACGGCTCGCTGCCACAACGGAAACACACGATCCCAACCCCTGAGTACTGCCAGCCGAACAAAAAACACCAATACCCTCCAGAGTTCAATCTGCTATAACGGGGTATACAAGAACTCGGTACTAGTGTTCAACAACAGACTAATAAAGAGACAGGAATTATCTAGTCTGGTCAACAATCAAACAATGAAGTAAAAACAACAACACCAAAGAATAGTGTTGGCCGAAGCCGAAGTAATCCACCCTTGACTAAGAACTTAAGAAGTCCTCCACCCTCTACTTCGGATCGGCACTATTACGTTACGTTAATTAATAGTCCTTAAGCATCGAGCAAGGAATCTTCTGAAAAAAGTTAGATGCTTCTCGGATGCTCGTAAGAAGTACGTATCGGATTTTGAACAGTAATTCAATAAGCAAAACACTGGCAATTAAATACTATTAAAGGTTTAAATTGGCATAAGAATAATTAAAAGAATATGCAATAGTAAATGGCAAACATTAAAAAGAAGTACTCCGCAAATGCAACGGCAATAGCCTACTCGGATTGTGCTCGTGGGCCACTAATCACTAAAGTAGCCAAGCTTGCAAAACATGAAATCAATAGTGCATCAACAATATCATACATAAGGAAAGCTTCAATACTATTCTGTATCTACTAATCGAGTAAAGTCTAGCTGGGGTACTGTGGGAAAAAGGTAGCAGTGACTGAGCAAAAACGGCTCGTAGCCTAGCGAAGTCCTCACAACTGTTTAAAGCATTACGTTAAAACTGACAAGTGCACTTTGAGAAATCCAGATCCCTTGTATCTGGTTTTCTCCCGGCTCCTTGACAAAGTAAAAACAAACTGTTAATAAAATACAGGGTGGTTAGGCTCTTGCCCTCACGCACTGTAAATTATTAACTGAACACAGTCAGCCGCGAAGACAACCTAGGCTTCACTGAACCGGAACGAGTATGCAGGTTTATCGCTTAGCCACTGCATCAAACAACAACTCGTAACACAGAAAAGCCTTACCCCAGTCTAGCATTACCTAGACTAGCAGAAAACAGGAATAATAATAATAACACACAGGGAAATGCATATACAAGTGCAACAAACATAAATCAATCCTATTCTAAGTTAACCCTTCCAAAATAGGCTATCTAATAGGCAAGTATCTCGTGAGAACTCAAGCGATAATACGTTGGCTGACTAGCTCTGCACCAACGGGACCATGGAAGTTAAACAGGCAGGGAAAAGAGGAGATAAGAATGTAAGGTAGTAGAGAAAGTTCACATCAGTCAGAAGAATATATATAGTTAGCAAGGGAAATGAGAAGTCGCTCTGCCTAATGAGTTCTGATGAAAAAATGGCTAGACTTCCCTTTTTATACCCGGCCCTCTAGTGAGCCCAACGTGAACTACTAAGGACCGCCCACTGACAACCATTACGTAATTTCTCTCTCTCCTCTGGGATAGACAAAGGCTCCCCTAGCACTGAGGGGAGGGGGGAGGGGGGAGTGCTAGTGAGTTAGGCCCACCTCCCGCCTGGCGCACCCACTGACCCCCAACTGTGGCTGTTTCTCTTCCCATCATTACAAATAAGTTTTACACACAATACTTATAACTAATGATATAAAAATAGAACTCGTTGACTCAGATGAAAACAAAATACATATTCATAATACTTATAGTACAACGGCTCACATGAACTAAGTTAGGAAACTCTACATAGACTACAGCCAAAGTTCCTGCCCTGACGATCCTAGCGAGAGTGGGGCATGACTAGGCGTTCTGTACAGCATGCTCACACTGGACATGCGTCACACCTACCCCAAGATTTTACTTGCTCAACCCTGAGCTAAAATCTGATAAACACAGAACCCCATCAAGCCCCTCAAACCCAGCGACCGCATGTCACTAAAACAAAGCTGAGTTTATCACCAAAACACATCTTATTATAAAAAAAAATCACATTTTATAACTCCTCCCAACAATAGCAAAAAGACACAATATCATGCTCCCAGAGCGAGCTTACAGCAGCTCAGCCGTTTGATAGTTCGTGGACTACTCAAACTCTATAGGCTATGACAAACTTATATGATTACCTATATCAAAAGAAAGAGTTTTTATATGATTTTTATATTTTAATATGTTTTTCCCGGCTGCACTATAAGGGCAGCCTATTTTCCTCCACTAAAACCCACACACCTGTGATAGCCTACGACTGATCATCCACCCTTGATAAACAATCCGCGATCACATTGTCACATCCAGCAATATGACGGATGTCCAGGTTATACTCCTGCAACATCAAAGACCACCTGGTCAGTCTCATATTGCGATTGTGAAATTGATTCAGGAATCTCAAAGGGTGATGATCAGTGTAGATAACCACGACTGGGCCATAGGCTGGAACATACACCTCGAAGTGCCTGAGCGACAGCACAATCGCCAGTAATTCCTTTTCTATTGTAGAATAGTTCTTTTGTGCAGCATTGAATTACTTAGAAAAGAAACTTACTGGGTGTTCCACTCCTTCATTGTCTGTCTGTAGCAAGACGGCACCAGCCCCTACACCACTAGCATCTGTTGCCAGCTGAAAAGGCCTGTTAAAGTCTGGGGCCCTGAGTATCGGGTGAGTACATAGCAAATGTTTCACCAAAGTGAAAGCCTTTTCACACTGAGGTGCCCACAAAAACTTTTTGTCTTTAGATAACAAATCTGTGAGAGGTGCCAACACCGTTGAGTAACCTTTTATGAAGCGTCTGTAGTAGCCTATCATACCCAAGAATCTCATAATCTGCTTCTTGGTTGTTGGGTGTGGAAATTTATTGATAGCCTGTCCCTTGTTCTGAGGAGGGCACACCTGTCCCCTTCCCACTACAAACCCAAGGTACTGCACAGTGGCTTTTACGAAGTCACACTTTGCCAAATTTACTACCAGACCGGCTTCACTAAGTTTCCGGAACAAGGTCTCAAGGTGCTCACAATGGCTCTCAAAGTCGTCATCATAAATGATTACATCATCCAAATATACGGTGCAATTTGGAATGTCCTTTACAATTTCATTCATCAGGTTCTGAAACGTTGCTGGTGCATTCTTAAGTCCGTAAGGCATAACATTGCACCGGTAGGTACTCCCGTCCACAACAAAACCACATACCTCTTTAGCACGCTCGGACAAAGGTACTTGCCAGTAACCTTTTACTAAATCTACTTTAGACAAAAAACGAGCATTACCAATTTTGTCAACACTATCATCAACCCGAGGAAGAGGATATGGGTTAGTTGGAGTCAAACCGTTTAACCTACGGAAATCAATACAAAAGCGTACCTTGCCATCTGGCTTAGGCTGCAGTGTTACGGGGGAAGTCCACTTAACTGTGCCTTTCTCTATCAACCCTCTACCGAGCATATACTCCAACTCATCCCTCAGAGCTGGTAGTTTTATGGGGTGCACACGGTACGGGATTGACTTAAAGGGTAGATGGTCCCCCACGTCAATATCATGCATAGCCTGAGTAGTGAGGCCTGGGTGTTCAGCAAATACAGTGGGGTATGAACCAAACAACTGACGGATAGCATCAAACTGCGGATCAGGCAAATGAGCTATAGCCTCGTCAGCCCTTAGGCTCGAGTTCCCCGCCCACTGATCCGCTGAAACATGTTGATCCCAGCTATCCTCCTCTGAAGCTTGACTGTCCCCCTCTCCTTCTCCACCACGGCCGCAACAAGCCAACACAGGGACAGTGAGAGGCTCAGAGGGGCGCCTCACATACTCTTTAATAAGGTTCACGTGACATAACTGGTTCTTTCTCCTCCTGTCTGGAGTGGCAACAAGGTAATCTAAGTCTGAAATTTTGTCTACAATTTTATAAGGTCCAGTGTACTTCGCAGAGAGGGGGTTACCAACCAAAGGCAACAAAATTAATACCTCTTGTCCTACAGTGAACTTCCGGAGCCTCACTTTGCGATCATACCTGTCCTTCATCAAAGCTTGTGATTCTGTCAAATTTCTACCTGCCATCTCCAGACTCTTAAGCATGCGCTCATGGCTTTCAAGCACATACTTTAATAATGGACAAGGCTGCACAGTCCCCTCCCAAATT
Source organism: Lithodes maja (assembly GCA_037953745.1). Classification (NCBI taxonomy): domain Eukaryota; kingdom Metazoa; phylum Arthropoda; class Malacostraca; order Decapoda; family Lithodidae; genus Lithodes; species Lithodes maja. Next base: position 92,239 of record JBAKBP010004042.1, read on the forward strand.
TCTTTCAGCATGTTAAGGGGGCCCCTGACACGGTGTCCAAAAATCAGCTCGTTTGGACTAAATCCCAGGCTCTCACCAGGTACCTCCCGAGCAGCAAACAGCACATAAGGCAATCCAAGATCCCAATCCATACCGTTGTCAGCACAATAACACCTGAGCATGCTTTTAAGTGTAGCATGCCACCGCTCAAGCACCCCTTGACTCTCAGGGTGATACGCTGACGATACTACTGCTCGTATCCCATGCTGTTGCATTGTTTGCTTGAACATGTTGGAGGTGAAATTAGATCCCTGATCAGACTGAATCTCCTCCGGGTACCCGTACCTTGAGAAGTACCACAACAAGTTACTGACTACCGTCTTAGCCATTCCATTTTTCATAGGGTATGCATCGGGGTATCTAGTGGCAACATCCATTATGGTTAACAAACAATTATTTCCAGCCTTAGTGGGAGGGAGTGGACCAACCATGTCAACAATAATTTTACTAAAGGGTGGCCCAATCACACGAATAGGGTGTAACGGAGCCTTAGGAATAACTTGGTTCGGTTTGCCGACACGTTGACAAATATCACATGAGTTTATCCATGACAGCACATGAGACTTCATCCCCGGCCACCAAAACAATTTCCCCAAAGCCGCCACCGTTTTTCTCACCCCTAGATGTCCTGCCAGTGGTATGTCATGCGCCAACCTCAGTAGGCTATCCCTGCACTCCCGTGGCACCACCAACTGGTCCACTACTCCGGACCCCTTTTGCCAACTACGTTTAGGGTCTTGAAAACGCCTATAGAGGATGCCTTCTAAATAAAAAAAATCTCCTGGCTGTGCATCGCCGTCCTCGTCGAGCTCTACAGCTCCATTAGCACACGTTTGGAGCTCAGGGTCCTCTAGTTGCAACCGACATATATCTGAGGGTGCCAAGCGATCTAACTGCTCCCGGAGCAATGCATGACCTTCCCCGATACTGGGCTGCTCCCTCTGTCTCTCTCGATGTACATCACGTTGCTGTCGTGGAGACTCGTCATGCCCAGCCTCGTCACTCTCGATGACAGGCCCAGGGGCTACTCCAGAATTAAGTAATGGTGCTAATACTGAATCACCCAGGAGAGCCGCCGAGTCAAAACTCTTAAAACCAACTCCAGCTTTAGCCTCCTCCTGTTGATCGTTCCTCCGCTGGTCCGAAGACGGAGGACTAGGCTGTGACACTTTAGCTGCCCGAGCTCGGGTGACAACACACGCCATGGGTTGTGTCTGGCACCGCTCGACCCACTCTTGCTCTTCCCTACTCACGTCGACCGGCCTCTCGGCAACGACTAAGGGTAGAACCTCAGAACCGGGCATTGCAAAGTCGTTGCCGAGAAGAAGGTCGACGCCCTCCACTGGCAGTTTCTCCACAATCCCGACATCCAATTCACGTGCCACACCATCCACCTCCAACTCCAACCGCACCAGCGAGTATGACCGAGTTGCATTAATACCCTGCACCACTACCACCCGAGCCGCGTTTATAGGGTAGCCAGTCAAGTTTTTCATCAGAGTCTGGGAAGCACCTGTATCACGCAAGACCTCTACTCCATGCTTGCGCCCCGCCCACATCACGCAACCCCGCCCTCTATGGTCGCAAAAAACATCCTGAGCAGGGTTCGAGCCTCCCAGGTGCTTCTGTATTGGCTTTGCCTCAGCCTATGACGAACTGCCCCGGGCAAACTCAGATGACTTCGGAGACACACCAATGTTGCAGGCCAAAGACACAGCTGCTGTAGGTGGTTTGCTAGGACAGACTCTTGCAAAGTGCCCCTTTTTATGACAAAGATAACACTCCAACTCCCCTTTGGGCTTCCCTTGGTACTGGGTAGGGCCCGGCCCCTTCTTAAATGGGACGGTGCTAGTCTTGTGGTCAGTCTTGGTATCATGGCTCTTGTACTTGTTTGCATAAGGTATATCACTAACTCGGGGGGGTGGGGCATCACGCCCCTTGTTACCTGCCTCACTACGCTGGGCAGACCCGCACCCACGAATTAGTGATAGCCGGAGGTCAGCCATCTCAGCTGCCTCCTGTAGAGTTTTTGGGTTCTTTTCTTTAATAGTTAAAGTCATTTCTGCACCAGTACACTTATAAAACTGCTCGAGCAGAATCAGCTCAGTCAACTGTTCTGCCGTCTCAGCTTTCTCAGAACGTGTCCAGTTTTTAAGTGCATCTTTTAAGTCCCGGGCATGTTTAAGAAAGGTCGCCTCCCTAGTCTTTGTAACACCCCGAAACTTCAATCGATATGTTTCCGGTTGCAACTCGTATGCCCGTAGGACAGCTCTCTTCAATTCTGGGTAGTCAATGCAAGACTCTAAAGGCAGTGCATCATAAGCCTTCAGACCCTTACCCGTAAGTCTTGAGGAGACTAGAGCTGCCCACTTCTCTTCAGGCCAATTATGCTCCCTACACTTCTTCTCAAAACGATTAAAAAATTCTGTGACTTCAGTTTCACTAAATACCGGCACCAATTTGACTAAGTGGGCTAAGGACTGTTCTCTTACTTGGCCCTCACGGCCCATCCGAGTCCCTGTCGACTCTGCACGAGTCTTATCTAAATCTAATTTAGCACAATATTTCTCTGAGTCGTACCTAAGCTCAGCCTCATGCCTCCTGGTCTCATCCTCTTGCCTCCTGGTCTCATCCTCTTGCCTCCTAACCTCAATCTCATGCCTCCTAGTCTCATCCTCCTGCTTCCTAGCCTCAATCTTAGCAAGCTCAAGTCTAAATACCATATCTGGAGACAGGCAGCAAGAGGGAGCTGCCACTACTGAAGGAGGGGGGGCAAAAACTGGGGAACCACCACGTGCACCACCCGAGGGCACTCCAATCTGCCAATTCTCATCCCTCTGTGGGAGAGTGCTAACCTCCGGTAACTGAGTGGAGGGCACTGTGGGAGTCGAGTGAGAGGGGATCTAGGGAGGAACCCCCCCAAACGCCCTCTCCTCCGAAACCCCATGTCGCCCACGCAACACCCAGGAAATCAGCTCCCCCTTGGACAACCCTACTACATTGGAAATGCCCAAAACCTTGGCTATCAGGTGCAAGCCACAAACATCCACCCCAGTCAGCCTCTCCTCCGTCACGTCACTCACGTGGTACCGCTTACTCACAAAAACTCTAGCATCCTCCTCACTGGTTACTAACGGCACACCTTCAAGTGACATCTCTCGCTCATCGTCAGTGCTAATGCACGACATACTGAAGTCCACAAAAAAATTCTCGAGACAAAAGTGTTAAACTTCCTATGCAAGCACTAATTACTAAATTAACTGGAGTCTCTTAAATGCTTTACTAATTGCCATACAAAAAAAATATTCTTCAATATGCACGCTAAAATACAAACAAACAAATGTTGTACAACTCTGCAAAAATTTATACTGTTCACAAAATCCTAAGCAAGGTCGCCATTTGTTACGAATTGGCACTCGGGTACACAAGGGATCTCAATCAGGACTCGAATACGGCTCGCTGCCACAACTGAAACACACGATCCCAACCCCTGAGTACTGCCAGCCGAACAAAAAACACCAATACCCTCCAGAGTTCAATCTGCTATAACGGGGTATACAAGAACTCGGTACTAGTGTTCAACAACAGACTAATAAAGAGACAGGAATTATCTAGTCTGGTCAACAATCAAACAATGAAGTAAAAACAACAACACCAAAGAATAGTGTTGGCCGAAGCCGAAGTAATCCACCCTTGACTAAGAACTTAAGAAGTCCTCCACCCTCTACTTCGGATCGGCACTATTACGTTACGTTAATTAATAGTCCTTAAGCATCGAGCAAGGAATCTTCTGAAAAAAGTTAGATGCTTCTTGGATGCTCGTAAGAAGTACGTATCGGATTTTGAACAGTAATTCAATAAGCAAAACACTGGCAATTAAATACTATTAAAGGTTTAAATTGGCATAAGAATAATTAAAAGAATATGCAATAGTAAATGGCAAACATTAAAAAGAAGTACTCCGCAAATGCAACGGCAATAGCCTACTCGGATTGTGCTCGTGGGCCACTAATCACTAAAGTAGCCAAGCTTGCAACACATGAAATAAATAGTGCATAAACAATATCATACATAAGGAAAGCTTCAATACTATTCTGTATCTACTAATTGAGTAAAGTCTAGCTGGGGTACTGTGGGAAAAAGGTAGCAGTGACTGAGCAAAAACGGCTCGTAGCCTAGCGAAGTCCTCACAACTGTTTAAAGCATTACGTTAAAACTGACAAGTGCACTTTGAGAAATCCAGATCCCTTGTATCTGGTTTTCTCCCGGCTCCTTGACAAAGTAAACACAAACTGTTAATAAAATACAGGGTGGTTAGGCTCTTGCCCTCACGCACTGTAAATTATTAACTCAACACAGTCAGCCGCAAAGACAACCTAGGCTTCACTGAACCGGAACGAGTATGCAGGTTTATCGCTTAGCCACTGCATCAAACAACAACTCGTAACACAGAAAAGCCTTACCCCAGTCTAGCATTACCTAGACTAGCAGAAAACAGGAATAATAATAATAACACACAGGGAAATGCATATACAAGTGCAACAAACATAAATCAATCCTATTCTAAGTTAACCCTTCCAAAATAGGCTATCTAATAGGCAAGTATCTTGTGAGAACTCAAGCGATAATACGTTGGCTGACTAGCTCTGCACCAACGGGACCATGGAAGTTAAACAGGCAGGGAAAAGAGGAGATAAGAATGTAAGGTAGTAGAGAAAGTTCACATCAGTCAGAAGAATATATATAGTTAGCAAGGGAAATGAGAAGTCGCTCTGCCTAATGAGTTCTGATGAAAAAATGGCTAGACTTCCCTTTTTATACCCGGCCCTCTAGTGAGCCCAACGTGAACTACTAAGGACCGCCCACTGACAACCATTACGTAATTTCTCTCTCTCCTCTGGGATAGACAAAGGCTCCCCTAGCACTGAGGGGAGGGGGGAGTGCTAGTGAGTTAGGCCCACCTCCCGCCTGGCGCACCCACTGACCCCCAACTGTGGCTGTTTCTCTTCCCATCATTACAAATAAGTTTTACACACAATACTTATAACTAATGATATAAAAATAGAACTCGTTGACTCAGATGAAAACAAAATACATATTCATAATACTTATAGTACAACGGCTCACATGAACTAAGTTAGGAAACTCTACATAGACTACAGCCAAAGTTCCTGCCCTGACGATCCTAGCGAGAGTGGGGCATGACTAGGCGTTCTGTACAGCATGCTCACACTGGACATGCGTCACACAAGTAATTCAAATGTACTTTTTTGCTTTATGTTGTGGTTCGATGTGATTAGGATTACTATGATTTGCTTCTAATTTTACTAGATAATTTGAAATGCTTTGTAGAGTCCTTCATTTTATTATTCTCGTTTATTATGATTACTTTTGCTAAGTCTTGTCCTCACATGGTTGGATATTAGCATAATACTTTGGACGCTCTTTAGCGGTAGGTTAAATTTTGTTTAATAGATTTTTGCCTTTACAGTTCAGAATAATATTTGAATTGAAAAAGAAATGATAATATAAATTTGATATCTTATGCGTTTTGATTTCTTTTGTTGCATTGAGATTTAGTAATTTTGAATTTGATGGTGTCTAGCCGTAGATTTATTTTATATTTAAACCTTGCCTAGTTGGCCAAAATTATGTTGTTTAATTGTTTTTTAGATAGGCAAATTGCCACGTGTTCAACAATGCATTACTTTTTAGTGATCCTGTTTTAGCAATATATACAGAGTTATACTACATTTTAGTGATCCTGTTTTAGCAATATATACAGAGTTATACTACATTTTAGTGATCCTGTTTTAGCAATATATACAGAGTTATACTACATTTTAGTGATCCTGTTTTAGCAATATATACAGAGTTATACTACATTTTAGTGATCCTGTTTTAGCAATATATACAGAGTTATACTACATTTTAGTGATCCTGTTTTAGCAATATATACAGAGTTATACTACATTTTAGTGATCCTGTTTTAGCAATATATACAGAGTTATACTACATTTTAGTGATCCTGTTTTAGCAATATATACAGAGTTATACTACATTTTAGTGATCCTGTTTTAGCAATATATACAGAGTTATACTACATTTTAGTGATCCTGTTTTAGCAATATATACAGAGTTATACTACATTTTAGTGATCCTGTTTTAGCAATATATTCAGAGTTATACTACATTTTAGTGATCCTGTTTTAGCAATATATACAGAGTTATACTACATTTTTAGGATCTGTTGGTAACCCTTTCCTGAGGATGGCTGCGTGACGTCGCCGAAAATTAGAATAAATCATGATGTTCCACAACGTATTTCTTCTCATTGCCCTACTAATATATATATATATATATATATATATATATATATATATATATATATATATATATATAAATAACTTAATAAGTAAAGCCCAACACCATCCACAAACCGGAAACCGGCAATTCAAATATTCCTTTGCTTACATTTGATGTTCCATTTCCAAACACATTTGGCTACAACAAACAGAGATATTGTTGGTTTTATGTGAATTTCGGAAAGGTTCCAGTTTGCACTGTGTTGCACATATATAGCCTACACGAGTTATATATATTTTAATGATTCCTTGAAAACTGTGTCATTACAAATAGATAAAAGGTTAGACTCAGATTAAGCATATGCATTTAATTACGCTAGCTTAAAACAAAACATTGACCATTAACATTAATTCAAAAGCTAATACAAATATATAAGTTCTATAGAGATTGTTCCCATTCTTATTGCATAGTCATGCATTTTAGCACATAAGTAAATTATTAAACGAACGTCGAATCAAACAATTGAAAGTAATACAAAGTACTTTAAACATCGTATGAGGTTAGCTCAAATGCACAAAAACACACACATAAGTAAATATGACTTTATCCAATTGACCTATCAATAATTCACATTCTGGTATTGCAAACTAAAAAGGGGAGGGGAGGGAGGGTTTAGTCTGCGTCCTAGATTTCTATCAAGCTTAAAAATAAAAACACTCAGAAATAAAATTGCCAGTTACTCCTAAATTACAGGATCGCTATTGCTCTCATGATAACAAAAAGACACCTTTAACCTAAATGGCACGAAAGGTATTCTATCTATCTATTGCTGGACGCCTTACTCCCCTTAATGAGGGTGGCCATACACAGAAAGCCCCCAAGCGGACCTATTCCCTGTAAGAGGGACAATCCGAGCTAGTTTACTGAAGGACATACAGGATTGACCACTCAATTTAGGATCCGTCCGACGCAAAGGCCCTCTATGTATCTTGTTTGCACTATTTTTCTACAGTGGTGTTCGGCTAGTCCATCCACTAACCTGCCTTACACTTAGATATGCAGTACGGATTTGTATTAGGTTTATTCCCCTAGACAGGTTGCTATCCAAGGCTGACGAGTCCCATCCACCCGGATTTTTGTAAGGTTGTCTCCCATAGATGGGTTGCCGACCAAGGCTAAGGAGTCCCATCCACCCGAAAGGAATTAATGTTGGAAAATAAATGGGGCGAAAGGTCTTAGATTCGATAAACTAATAGGTCAAGCGTCTTAACTTTTCAAAACTAATGGGGTTAAACATGAGGGAGAAGGGGTTCCAGAATATAATACAACCTTCCCCTCAGCTCGCATGCCAAAGTATTTTTAGTGGGTTTCGGCGGCAACTTTGGGGATGCAACTGTGTTGATAAGGCGCGCGTGGGTGAAGTAGGATAGATTTACTGGGTTTGGCTTGTTTGTAGGTTATCTGAGGAGATGGCCTGACATATCCCGTATATTAATGCAACTATTTACAGAACTTCGTGGCCTATTACGAGTGTTCTTGTTGCAAATAAAAACATCACAATTGATATATTCAAAGTACTGTACTTCAATACCTATGAATTATAAAAACATATAGGTATATTAATGCCTAGTATGTTACTTCAGATTTATTAACATTTAGATTTATATATATATATATATATATATATATCGGTATATATATATATATATATATATATATATATATATCGGTATATATATATATATATATATATATATATATCGGTATATATATATATATATATATATATATATATATATATATATCGGTATATATATATATATATATATATATATATATAAAGACAAACAATCGTAAAAGCTCACCCACTTTTGTAAACTGCTGTGCAATATTAACGCATTTATGATGGATTGGAATTGGATTGGATTGTTTTGTTGATATGATGCCGAAGACCATAACAATGAACTAATCTGTATTCGCGGAACATATTGAGGGTTCGATTGAAATAATGAATTCTTGAAGTTAAAATCGAGGATTGGGGTTGGTGGTGCCATAAGGGAGACTTTTAATATTGTTATTATCCACTATTGTCAATATCACACGACACACAGTTGCCCACTTAAGTTCTGTTCCACTTCGTGGTCTTATGTATGAGAGATGAATTATTCTGTATGAATTGCAAGTGTGGATTCTTTTAATTATCAGTTGACTAGTCAGATGAGTTAACCGCTGCATAAGACACTACGCTCGTACTGCAATGATGCACCTTACATTTCCTTGTATAAGATCATGGAGCGGAACGTATGTGGGCAACTGTACATTTGTGTTTGTATATGGATGTTTCATAAATGTAGGATTTTTGCGGATGCAATTATTTGTAGGAATGAGTCTCTGATATTATTCATATTAAGAAACAAACCTATTTCCAGCATTGGCTACACAAATACACAGAAGTGTACAGAACGGAGTCATATTAAAGTATATATATTTATTTACAAACACAAGTAAACTTTATGCATGATCACTGAAAAACATGGACACATCTCTATGTACAGATACACAACCTTATATGCAAATACAAAATCACTCAACCACAAAGTCTAACACAGTAATAAACAACAAAGTAATAAACAACTTAGGAAACACAGCTTATTTAATAAAATATTATATTCTGACTCCGCACGCGTAATGTCGATATTGGTACAATGACATTTAAAAATGTTGTGTGTGTGCTCGCACGCCTGATGTACTGTACCTTTATTTTGTTTTTCTATGTGAATGAAGGATACAAAAAGCAAAGCTGCCTGTAACAAGCATCTCCCCCACAGTTAAAGGAGTGACAGAGCCAAATTCAATGTACAGTTAAGAGCATATCTTCCGGCTCAGGTGGTCATCTCCTCTCTCCCCTGTTTTACCAGGAGAAAAAACGGTGTTCTGTTGGTTCCCCTGAACTCACCCATCCCCTCCCGCCTTCCCCCTTGATTCCCCACACCCGTGTTCCCTTCCACCAGTATTCCCCCCTTCTCTCTCCCCCCACCTCCTCCAACACACACACACACACACACATACACACACTTGTCTCTCCCTCCCCAATTCTAAGTTGCTGGAACTGTCCATGTTTTTTTAATTTCCTGAACATATATTTAATGTATGTTATGCTGTCATTCAATTTATCATGATTCTAAAGCATGCAAGTAAATATTCATCATCTATTCCTTACTCCCTATGTTTGTATTTGCTTAATGTCAATATTACCCTGCATTCTTTGTATAATTATGAAGGTAATGAGAATCAATTTTGACAAAATATTCATCCTTTATGTTACGTCTATGTTTAAGAACACAGTCTATGTTAAATAAACACACACACACGAGTTTAATGTAACAGTATCTACTCAATCTTTAGAATACTCTGTATATTATTTTGTATATAATATCAAATAAATCCTGCTACTGCGTAGCAGTTGATAACACATTATGCCATGTGCTTCAAATTAGAGATGTGACATAGTCTGATGAACGTGTCGGCGGCGGGACTCGAACCTGTGACCCCCTGATCACAAGTTGAGCGCGCTAGCCACCACGCTAAGCCCGCCCCCGGAGAGAGAGTGTGTGTGTGTGTGTGTGTCCACATAATCCCTTGTCTATTACTTGCAGATAAAAGGGTAATGTTTGGTTGTTTGTATGTTACCGCTTACATTATCCAGATTAAACAATTAATGTGTTAATTATTAATGGTGATTGGTGCGTAACTGGAGTATTTCGTTTTCCTTGTCTTTCTTGCGTTATATATTTATGCTTGTTTATACTTTGAGTAAGATGATTATTACATTAATGTTTAGTCACCTATGATGCCCCTATCCCATACTGGAGAGCATTAGCATTCACAATTCTACAACGAAGGTAGACCATCTCGTATTCGTTATGCTCGTTTAATATTTATGTGTCATAATAATCCAAGTATGATTAACAAGTAATAACTACACACACAACTTTCCTTAGAACTAATATATGAGGATTTCTTAACATCAGCGTATACGCGTGTGTGTTTACAAAGGAAAGGAAATCGAGCAACAACAGGTCTAGTGACCCTTCTAGGCTGCTTGTCCTCCAAAACACTGAGGATCAAGTGTCCAAACAGTGGTTTAGAGTGGGTAAGGGAACATTGGAAAGGGAACTACTGCCCTAGAACTAATGTCCGTGGCAGGATTAGGAAGTTAGTAGGGGACAGATGGGTTAGTAACTGAGGGGGGTATACAATAAAGTTATTCATTTACAAACGCAGTCAGTCGCGGGTTTGATGCGAGATATTTGTCTAAGCGGAGTTTAAATGAATCAACGGTGCTGCAGTCTATAACGTCTCGGGGAAGCCCATTCCACAAGTTGACAACTCGATTGAAGAAGAAATTCTTAGATTCGTGTGAGTTAAAAGATTTACCAATAATTTTGCAACCGTTTCCCCGCGTGTAATTAGATTGGTCGATAGTGAAGTACTTACTACAGTTCATATTGTCGATGCCTTTGATGATTTTGAACACTTGAATTAAGTCGCCTCTTAATCTGCGCTGGGTTAAAGGAAATAGATTTAATTCTCTAAGACGCTCTTCGTATGGTTTGTTCTTTAGGCTAGGTATCATTTTGGTAACTCTACGTTGAACTCGTTCTAGCTTGTTTATATCTTTTTGGTAATAAGGGCACCAGGATTGAACGCAGTATTCCAGAAGAGGGCGGACTAAGGAATTGTAAAGGGTTAGGATAACATCTTTGGATTTATGCTCAAATGACCTGCCTATAAAGCCAATTATTTTGTTTGCCTTCTTAACAACTTCTGAACATTGTTGACTCGGTTTTAGGTTACTCGATATTGTTACTCCCAGATCGGTTTCTTTGTTTACATTCTTAAGCTGAGTGCCATTCATCGAATAGTTTGCTTTCTCATTTAGGTATCCGATATGTAGTACTTTACATTTATCCGCATTGAAACTCATTTGCCAAATTTGGGCCCAACATGACAATTTATCTAGATTGTGTTGCATATCGTCAACTTGTTCTTTTGAGAGTACGCTATTTGCAATTTTTGTATCGTCAGCAAATTTCGAGACTGTACAGGTGAGACCCTCATCTATGTCGTTGATGTAAATTAGAAAGAGAATTGGTCCTAGTACCGATCCCTGGGGTACCCCACTACTTACATTGGTCCATTTAGATGCCTTACCGTTTATGACTACTCTTTGCTTTCTGTCGCTGAGCCAATTTTCTATCCATTTCAACACACCGTCTTGTATTCCATGCGCTTTTAGTTTTAGCAGTAATCGTTTGTGGGGAACTTTGTCAAAGGCCTTTTGAAAATCAAGGTATACAATAGCTACAGCTTTACTCTCATCGTAGAGGTTGAAGATATCGTGGAAGAAGTCTAAGAGGTTTGTTAAACAGGAACGTTTTTTACGAAAGCCGTGTTGAGTATCTTTAAGTAAGTTATTTGCCTCTAAGTGATTTACGAGTCTGTCTCTTATGACCGTTTCTAGCATTTTACATACAATTGATGTTAAGCTAATTGGACGATAGTTACTGGGTAGGGATTTGCTGCCTTTTTTGAATATCGGTGTTACGTTGGCTAGCTTCCACTGATCAGGCATAGTCCCAGACTGCAAGGATTCATTGAATAGCAATGTCAGTGGTTTGGAGAGCTCATCCTTAGCTTCCTTTAGAACTCTAGGTGAGATTGTATCAGGTCCAGGCGTTTTATTTACCTTGAGTTTATCTAAACAATTCAATACTTCTCTCTCTGTAACGGTGATATTGCTTAGAACATCTGAATTATCAATCTGAATCGGCGATGGTGTAGGGATATCACTGAGGTCTTCGGTTGTAAAAACTGATGCAAAGAAGGTATTGAGGGCATTACTCATTTGTACTTCGTCTTTGGTGTATTCTCCATTTTCATCGACTAACGGTCCAACAGTTGAAGTAACTACTTTTTTCTTTCTGATATAACTATAGAATTCTTTCGGGTTTGTTTTACTTTGATTCGCAACATGTAACTCCAGGGTCTTTTTACTTTGCTTAATTAACTTTTTGGCTTTGCGTCGTAGCTCTACAAATTTCACCCGTTCTTCGTCATTTTGTGAGGATTTTAATCTATCATTAGCAAATTTTTTAGCAAGCAGACAGTCTGAAATATCTTTATTCCACCATTTGGGCTTATCATTTTGGCCTGGACGCCGTATTTTCGATGGTATGCAGTCTTGCACTGCCTTAAGGTAAGTGGTTGTGAAACACTCCCAAGATGTATTTATGTCGTTATTGTTAGTCAGAAAGCTCCAGTCAGTTTCTTTAAGTTTTGATTTAAGTTTATGAAAATTTGCTTTCTTGAAATTAGGGACTTTCTCAATGCTGCTATTTGATTTGTTACTAGTAAACTTTAAAGTTAAAGTTATCGTACGATGGTCGCTGTTACTGAATTCATCACCAACATTCAAATTCTCTATTAATTCTTCTATTGTGTGCGTGTGGAATGGGGAGGGGGAGGGGGGTATTCTGCCATGGCCTTCCCCTGTGTCTCTGTACTGTTTGTTTTTATTATTACCTTAGCAACTTGAACCAACGTCTATCTTTGACCTCTGGAAACAATCTACATTAACTAGTTCTCTCTCTCTCTCTCTCTCTCTCTCTCTCTCTCTCTCTCTCTCGTGTGCGCTTCATTGATCTTTTCATCAATTTGGTAGCCAACGACCATTATAGATTTAAGGTCGGAATGCCTATTCCCTGGAGAGGATTCGCATTCCTAAGCGTACTGTAAAGGTAACCGTGGTCGAAAATGGCACACCGCACTAAAATATTCGCCAAAAATCAGGTAATTGAGATATATTTTTTGTCTAAATTTGTACATGTAAGATACGGAATGCTTAATCTTATGTGAACTGGAATTAGAAATCAGAATGATTTTTATATTTTTAATGATTATTGTAGAAAAATAACTTAAGAAAATTAGTAAGTTTACTTAAAAAAAAAAAAAAAAAATAAAGTTCCCTGAGGATACTGGCACTCTGGTGACTTGTAGGGGGATGGTGTGGACCTCATCAACTGCAGTCTTGTCGACCTGGGTCCCATAGTGCGCGATCTGTGCAAAGAATAAAAAGGGTGAATTTCGAAAACTCAAAAAAATGATAAATGGTTTACAAAAAATCATTAGGGTGCCTAAATATTGATGAATTTAGCTGACATTTTGTCGGAATAGTGCCAAGAAACACTGAAACACAGGGAAATCCTAAATATTGAGATCAGAACTAGTAAATAGCAATGACATAGCATTGTGTACACTTAACTCTGAGACGTCCGACAACTTTCGGCAAAAATTTGAGAGAAAAAAATTCATAACTGAACAAATTGTTTATGAATCTGCCTCTAAATGACCATAGACATTCCTAAACAACCTATGCACAATATCAGTATGAATAATGGTGGTTTGGAGTAGTTATACACACACAGTACTGAAAGGGTTAACCTTATCTCCCAGCACCGCTCCGGCCGCAACCCTCTGAAAGTAGACCACACTTTCCACAATGTATAGGATGACTATAAATGCATGGATTTTGATCACAACTCACGTGAATGATGAATACTGCTTGAATAATACATACTACACCCTAAAAATTAAATAGGCATAACATAAATGCCAAAACAAAAATTTTTTTACGTTACATTGCAAGGGAAAACTTGTTGAAGAAATGAGGTTGGCAATTATTAACCTTATTTACTTTATATAAACTTATAAAAACAATAAAAATATATAATAATAATGTAGAATCCCTTACCTTTATGTTGTGCAGTTGAAGCAGGTGTGCGACAAATGGTGACTACAGACAGGCCTCTTGCATCGTTGGCACAGGAGGCGCGTCTTGTGGTGAGACTTGGTTGGGCACATATAGCATCTCTTCCTCTTCTCGGATCTGTCCCCTTCCATGGTGTCCATATTATTGGTAGGTCGAAGGTGTTGGAGATGAGATGTCTGAGCTCCCGCGATATAGATACATGGTCCTTATAACGTTTTCTGACCCAGTTGTTGAACAAGCTGATGGAGAGGTCCTTGTAGAAGTCGCGCCTGTTCATAATGGTCCCATTGCCAGATTGAGAGCAGATGATATAGCTGTTCACCAATGCTATATTTAACATACCAAAAAAAAGGCACATGGGCCACCGTCGGGTCTTCCGGCCAATATTGGCGACGCTGCAGAGCTGGTCAAAGGTATCTACACCGCCCTTGGTGGCATTGTAAAACATTTGGATGTCTGACTTCTGCCGTTCGATATAGCTGGGCTTCTGGTTAATGGTGGACAGAAGCTGCATACTTTTGGTCTTGCTGGCTCGGTGGACCTGAAGAGTGACCTTGTCCTCGTAGTTGTAAACACCCACCGAGTCCGCGACCTCCATCTTGTAGTCCAGGACTTCGCGGGGCAGGTAAGGCTTTTGGCGGATTGTCCCCACGAGTTCCAGGCCATCCTTCCGCAGGGAAAGTGCCAAGGGCAAGCTGGTAAACCAGTTATCAGTGGTGACTGTCCTTCCCAGGTGTGCGTAGGGGTCAGTGAGCTTCACCGTGAAGAACTCCCCCATGCCGAGTGGCTTCTGGAGGGTCACTGTTCCCTTCCCCAGGTAGGGCAAGGCGTTGAGCATGTAGTGGGAGTCTACATCACACGCCATCACCAGCTTCAACCCATATCTGAGGAGTCGGAATAATGCATTAGAAACAAGTAAAAAATGTCAGTAAATGGGTAGCTGGTAACTGGGGCATCACAGGTAAGAAATATTCCTTGATAATGAGTTGATGAATGTTATGGCAGGTAAGTTTTACTAGACAGGTAACTCTCGGCAATGGCAGGTAAGTAATGATAAGATACCTAAATATACTATGTGCTAGCCTGGCAATGTTATTCGAAAATAAATTGTTACAAACAAAAATTCTCAGGTCACTTACTTGGCAGGTTTGTTGGGGATGTACATGCGGAAACTACAATTTCCGCGGAAGGCCACCAACTGCTCATCCACTGTCAGGTGAGGGCCAGGCTGGTAGAACTCCTTGCAGTGCCGGATGAGGGCGTCCCAGGTGAGTCGGATCGGTGCCAGCCTGTCGTCCTTCACCCTCTCCTGGCGAGTGGCAGCGTCGTCGAAGCGTAGACACCTAATGATGAATGTAAATCTTCTCTCGCCCATGGTACACCTGTACAGAGGACAACCAACCGCCTTATCCCACATTTCAGTAGTTTTCACATGGTTATCCTTCTTTACTCCGCTCATGACGAGTATACCCAGGAGTGCCTTCAATTCCATTATTTCAATAGGCGAGAAGGTGTCAGCGTCCTTGTTTTTACACTTCAGCTTCAGTATCTGCATTCTTTCATTGGTATGGACGCATATCCTAGCTAACATGGTGTCATCCAGGAATAATCCCAGGAACTGCTCTGGTGTTCTTGCTGCGGAAGTGGCTGCAGTAGGCTGTCCTGGGGTGCTGTAGCAGTCTGATATTTTAGGTAAGGCAGGATTAGGGTCACGGTGCCACGCAGTTCTGTCTCTCGCCTTGACAACAGCCTGGTTATAAACCTTCAAAGATTGTCCTTCAGGCTGAAGTATCCCTCGTCTCCTCTTACGACTTCTCAGCTCTGTAGGGCTGAGGGATTCCTCCCTCTGTGGACTGGCTGACGTGCCCCGCGGAGTGGCGTTTGGCGTCGGCTAGATATTTGGTGGGGGGTCGTCAACTCCTCCTTCGTCAGTATCGTCATCAGAATCATTGGAGGGAACCCTTATCTTTCGCCTAGGCAAGCCTGTCCTGGAATTTCTGGGGGTAGCGATGGGTAGAGACCTGGCGACAGTGCCAGTGGGGGTAGCGATGGGTAGAGACCTGGCGACAGTGACAGTGGGGGTAGCGATGGGTAGAGACCTGGCGACAGTGACAGTGGGGGTAGCGATGGGTAGAGACCTGGCGACAGTGACAGTGGGGGTAGCGATGGGTAGAGACCTGGCGACAGTGACAGTGGGGGTAGCGATGGGTGGAGACCTGGCGACAGTGACAGTGGGTGCAGAGGTGTTGTGGGTGGCCCTGGTGTTCCTTTCCTCCCTCCCACGGAAGGAGAAATCGCGCCTCAGTGTCGCGAAGGTGCTGGTACTCCTCGTGGCAGACGGGGTGGTCGAAATGCGAGGTTGTATGCGAGGGCGAGGGAGTGTTGGTGTAGTGCAGGGAGGTGGTGGCGAGGGGGTGGTGAGATCCTTACGTTCGGAAGAGTTGTCATGTGGTGCGTGGCTTATCATGTCGTCTTGGATGTCATCCTCCTCCACATTATCTTCGAACACCTCATCATCGTCAGCCTCGTCAGCATCAACATCCCAGTCCTCCAGCAGGATGTTTGAGATGTCCTCCGGCGATAAGCCCTTGCGAGCCATGGCAAAACCTGAAAAAATAATGCATTAGAAACAAGTAAAAATGTAAGTAAATGGGTAGGTTGACACTGGTGGCATTACAGGTAAGTACTTTATACCAATCAATCAGCAAAAACAGGTACAAATTTAAGTAAATGGGTAGGTAGTCCCTGGGGGCATGACAGGTAAGTACTTGATACCAATCAATCAGCAAAAACAGGTAAAATGTAAGTAAATGGGTAGGTAGTCCCTGGGCGCATGACAGGAAAGTACTTCATACCAATCAATCAGCAAAAACAGGTACAAATCTAAGTAAATGGGTAGATAGTCACTGGGGGCATGACAGGTAAGTACTTGATACCAATCAATCAGCAAAAACAGGTACAAATGTAAGTAAATGGGTAGGTAGTCCATGGGGGCATGCCAGGTAAGTACTTGATACCAATCAATCAGCAAAAACAGGTAAAAATGTAAGTAAATGGGTAGGTAGTCCCTGGGCGCATGATAGGTAAGTACTTCATACCAATCAATCAGCAAAAACAGGTAAAAATCTAAGTAAATGGGTAGGTAGTCACTGGGGGCATGACAGGTAAGTACTTGATACCAATCAATCAGCAAACCAGGTAAAAATGTAAGTAAATGGGTAGGTAGTCACTGGAGGCATGACAGGTAAGTACTTCATACCAATCAATCAGCAAAAACAGGTGAAAATGTAAATAAATGGGTAGGTAGTCACTGGGGGCATGACAGGTAACTACTTGATACCAATCAATCAGCAAAAACAGATAAAAATGTAAGTAAATGGGTAGGTAGTCCCTGGGGGCATGACAGGTAAGTACTTGAGACCAATCAATCAGCAAAAACAGGTAAAAATGTAAGTAAATGGGTAGGTAGTCCCTGGGGGCATGACAGGTAAGTACTTGATACCAAAAAATCAGCAAAAACAGGTAAACATGGAAGTACAAAGGAAATCAAGCAACAACAGGTCTAGTGACCCTTCTAGGTTGCTTGTCCTCCAAAACACTGAGGATCAAGTGTCCAAACAGTGGGTTAGAGTGGGTAAGGGAACATTGGAAAGGGAATTACTGCCCTGGAACTAATGTCCGTGGCAGGATTAGGAAGTTAGTAGGGGATAGATGGGTAAGTAACTGAGGGGGGAATAAAATAAAGTTATTCATTTACAAACGCAGTCAGTCGCAGGTTTGATGCGAGATATTTGTCTAGGTGGAATTTAAATGAATCAACAGTGATGCAGTCTATAACGTTTCGGGGAAGCCCATTCCACAAATTGACAACTCGATTGAAGAAGAAATTCTTAGATTCGTGTGAGTTAAAAGATTTACCAATAATTTTGCAACCGTTTCCCCGCGTGTAATTAGATTGGTCGATAGTGAAGTACTTCTACAGTTCATATTGTCGATACCTTTGATGATTTTGAACACTTGAATTAAGTCACCTCTTAATCTGCGCTGGGTTAAAGGAAATAGATTTAATTCTCTAAGACGCTCTTCGTATGGTTTGTTCTTTAGGCTAGGTATCATTTTGGTAACTCTACGCTGAACTCGTTCTAGCTTGTTTATATCTTTTTGGTAATAAGGGCACCAGGATTGAACGCAGTATTCCAGAAGAGAGCGGACTAAGGAATTGTAAAGGGTTAGGATAACTTCTTTGGATTTATGCTCAAATGACCTGCCTATAAAGCCAATTGTTTTGTTTGCCTTCTTAACAACTTCTTAACATTGTTGACTTGGTTTTAGGTTACTCGATATTGTTACTCCCAGATCGGTTTCTCTGTTTACATTCTTAAGCTGAGTGCCATTCATCGAATAGTTTGCTTTCTCATTTAGGTATCCGATAAGTACTTTACATTTATCCGCATTGAAACTCATTTGGCAAATTTAGGCCCAACATGATAATTTATCTAGATTGTGTTGCATATCGTCAACTTGTTCTTTTGAGAGTACGCTATTTGCAATTTTTGTATCGTCAGCAAATTTTGAGATTGTACAGGTGAGACCCTCATCTATGTCGTTGATGTAAATTAGAAAGAGAATTGGTCCTAGTACCGATCCCTGGGGTACCCCGCTACTTATATTGGTCCATTTAGATGCCTTACCGTTTATGACTACTCTATGCTTTCTGTCGCCGAGCCAATTTTCTATCCATTTCAACACACCGTCTTGTATTCCATGCGCTTTTAGTTTTAGCAGTAAACGTTTGTGGGGAACTTTGTCAAAGGCCTTTTGAAAATCAAGGTATATAATATCTACAACTTTACTCTCATCGTAGAGGTTGAGGATATCGTGGAAGAAGTCTAAGAGGTTTGTTAAACAGGAACGTTTTTTACGAAAGCCGTGTTGAGTATCTTTAAGTATGTTATTTTCCTCTAGGTGATTTACGAGTCTGTCTCGTATGACCGTTTCTAGCATTTTACATACAACTGAGGTTAAGCTAATTGGACGATAGTTACTGGGTAGGGATTTGCTGCCTTTTTTGAATATCGGTGTTACGTTGGCTATCTTCCACTGATCAGGCATAGTTCCAGACTGCAAGGATTTATTGAATAGTAATGTCAGTGGTTTGGAGAGCTCATCCTTAGCTTCCTTTAGAACTCTAGTTGAGATTGTATCAGGTCCAGGCGTTTTATTTACCTTGAGTTTATCTAAACAATTCAATACTTCTCTCTCTGTAACAGTGATATTGCTTAGAACATCTGAATTATCAATCTGAATCGGCAATGGTGTAGGGATAGCACTGAGGTCTTCTATTGTAAAAACTGATGCAAAGAAGGTATTGAGGGCATTACTCATTTGTACTTCGTCTTTGGTGTATTCTCCGTTTTCATCGACTAACGGTCCAACAGTTGAAGTAACTACTTTTTTCTTTCTGATATAACTATACAATTCTTTGGGTTTGTTTTACTTTGATTCGCAATATGTAACTCTAGGGTCTTTTTACTTTGCTTAATTAACTTTTTGGCTTTGCGTCGTAGCTCTACAAATTTCACCCGTTCTTCGTCATTTTGTGAGGATTTTAATCTATCATTAGCAAATTTTTTAGCAAGCAGGCAGTTTGAAATATCTTTATTCCACCATTTGGGCTTATTATTATGGCCTGGACGCCGTATTTTCGATGGTATACAGTCTTGCACTGCTTTTAGGTAAGTGGTTTCGAATAACTTCCAAGATGTATTTATGTCGTTATTGTTAATTAAAAAGCTCCAGTGAGTTTCTTTAAACATAGCTCTAAGTTTATGGAAGTTTGCTTTCTTGAAATTAGGGACTTTTTCGATGCTACTATTTGGGTCGTTACTAGTAAAGTTTAAAGTGAAAGTTATCGTACGATGGTCTCTGTTACTGAATTCATCACCAACATTCAAATTCTCTATTAATTCTTCTTTTGTTGCAAGTACAATGTCAAGAACGTTATTACCACGGGTCGGCGTTCGAACAAATTGATAAAGCGAACTCTCTTGCAAGTTCGTATACAAGTCATGTCCGGAGTGTGAAGTAAGAGTATCGCCCCACTTGGTCACAGGTAAATTAAAGTCGCCAAAAATTACGGTATCTTGTGAGTTACTTACATCTGCAATTTGTTCGTAAATTTCTCGGTCAGTTTGCACTGATTGAGCTGGAGGTCTGTATATTAATGCAAGTATTATTTTTGTACCTTTATTATTCTTTATTAGCACAAAAGATGCGTCGACGTTCACAATTTGAGGTTTTGACAAGAGGGTAGGGTTAAGACTTTCTTTGATATAAAGTAAAACGCCACCTCCATTTCGATTTATTCGGCTTTTCTCAAACATTACATAACCGGGAAGTGAATACTCTGCTAAAAAGTCTCTATCTTCTGTATTGAGCCAAGATTCTGTTATGCCAATCACATCATAATTTTCTGTAAACACTAGCTCCTCTAAATCTGAAAATTTATTGCGTATGCTACGAGCGTTTGCATAGAAAACCTTTAAATTTGTTGTTTTAGAACTCACGGAACGCTCTTTAACCCTTAAAGAGCGGCTCACCACATAAGTCGAGTTGAAAAAACAGGCAAAAAACGAGTGAAAAAAGGGTGGAAATCGAGTGAAAATGAGTGGGATAGTAATGATCCATACGTCCGATATCTGTGGCCTCCCGGCCCACACTAACTCCAGTTCCCCCACCGCGCGAGAGGATCACAGTGTAACCAATAGTTCGCTAAAAGTGAGCAAGGTAGCAAAATCTGCTAAACTTCCATCTTCGAGGTAACACTGTCAGTGCTCCACGAGTGCTATGTAGCTGTATGTTACGTCAATGTGTAGCGATTTCCACCTAGTTTTCGGCACAATACAGTTCCTTTCATACTGATGGTTGATATAGCAGTCAGAATGGCCTGAAAAGGCCCAAAACGGCCACAGAGGGCCCGCTAGACGAGGGTTAATAATATTTTTGGTTCTTGTCGGATCTACATTTATGTTCATGGCTGTCCTCGGTCCTCGATGTCTTCGGTCCTTATCGCTGGTGGTCCTCGGTTGCCTCTGTTTTTTTCTTGGCGTTGGATGATTTATGTCACTGCTGCTTCTTCTCGGATGGCGTTTTTTGATCCATGGCTGCGGACTGCTTCGTGTAGGAGACGACCCATGCGTGCTGAACCCACAGGGTTTAGATGAGTGCCATCCTTGCGGAACAGAGTAGGCTGGTTGTAGAAGTTGTCCCAGAGGTTGATGAATTCAACTTCTTCCCTCAGACACAAATATTTTAGTCGGCTATTTGTGCTGAAGGCCTTGTCGTAGAATTTGTCAGGTGCGTCGATCTTGGGGAGAATGCCTGAGATGATGATATTCCTTGACTTGTTTTTGTAGTGCTGGATCATCTTGCGATATTTCTCCATCAACTCTTCGGATCTGGTGCGCATGACGTCATTTGAACCAGCATGGATGACAAAAAGGGTATTTTCATTTGCATCCTTTGTGGTATCTTCGAAGGCTTCCACAATGTCGTCCAGTCCAGCTCCTGGGATGCAAAATCTTTTTCGTTGATTTGGGACTCTGTCGCAGAACTCTTCGACCTGTCCTCATACGATGGAATCCCCAACGAGCCTAGTCTCTTCTGGTTCGTCTTCCATCTCTACCAATATCTCAAATCTGTTTGACATTGTGACTGATAGATGAGACCTTTTCTGCGTTGGCCGTGCACCGTTCCTCACTGGTGTAAATCCGGAAACCTGTGGTGGCGGGACTCTACGTACAGGTCGGGGAGAGGAGTGGTTAGAACGGGGGCGAGGGGTTGGTACTGTTCGTGCTAGCAGGCTTCTTGCACGAGGAGTGGGGGAGAGACTAAGGTGAACAGGGCGGCTGTCCTGGTTTGATGTCGGCTCAGGTTCGTCAGAAGCATCTGCTGCAGTGTCTACTGCAGGTGTTGGATTGTTGGCAGATGACGTTGGGGCGGTGGTGGATGCTGGAGTTGAAACAATTGGAGTTAGTGATACTCCAACGTTGAGTGTTACAAACTCTTGGAGTGATTCCAGCCTGCCGGTGAGGGCGTTGATCTTGTTGTGGGCTTCATCCAATTTTGCTGTCAAATCCTCTCGTTGCTGGCAGAGTCGTCAGACTTGTGGATCGGCAGGAGCAAACATGAACAAGTAAAGGGGTAGGTAGTCCCTGGGGGCATGACAGGTAAGTACTTGATACCATTCAATCAGCAAAAACAGGTAAAAATGTAAGTAAATGGGTAGGTAGTCACTGGGGGCATGACAGGTAAGTACTTGATACCAATCAATCAGCAAAAACAGATAAAAATGTAAGTAAATGGGTAGGTAGTCCCTGGGGGCATGACAGGTAAGTACTTCATACCAATCAATCAGCAAAAACAGGTAACAATTTAAGTAAATGGGTAGGTAGTCACTGGGGGCATGACAGGTAAGTACTTCATACCAATCAGTCAGCAAAAACAGGTAAAAATGTAAGTAAATGGGTAGGTAGTCACTGGGGGCATGACAGGTAAGTACTTGATACCAATCAATCAGCAAAAACAGGTAAAAATGTAAGTAAATGGGTAGGTACTCACTGGGGGCATGACAGGTAAGTACTTGATACCAATCAATCAGCAAAAACAGGTAAAAATGTAAGTAAATGGGTAGGTAGTCACTGGAGGCATGACAGGTAAGTACTTTATACCAATCAATCAGCAAAAACAGGTAAAAATGTAAGTAAAAGGGTAGGTAGTCACTGGGGGCATGACAGGTAAGTACTTGATACCAATCAATCAGCAAAAACAGGTAAAAATGTAAGTAAATGGGTAGGTAGTCACTGGGGGCATGACAGGTAAGTACTTGATACCAATCAATCAGCAGAAACAGGTAAAATGGTAATAAAATGGGTACCTTGTCCCTGGGCAACTGGGGGCATGACAGGTAAGTACTTGATACCAATCAATCAGCAAAAACAGGTAAAAATGTAAGTAAATGGGTAGGTAGTCACTGGGGGCATGACAGGTAAGTACTTGATACCAATCAATCAGCAAAAAACACCCATAGCGAAATCAGAAAAAAAAAAAATCGGGAAATTTTTTTTTTGTGGCGGCATATGGCAACGCAGATATATGGCAACAGTCAGGACACGACGTCACACACTCTAGCCATCATGTGTAAAAGACTGAAAATCCTATGTCTAATACAAAGGTGTGCAATACATGATAACTGTAACTTTCAACAAATATTGTACAACAACTTACGTGGATTAATGGGTCATTAGTGGAACCGGAAAAGGGTTGAACAGGCTGTGGCGGTAGCAGCGAGCGGCGCAGGTCTGTCTTTGGTGGTGTCCCAGCTCCTAGTGAGGGTTGGCCTTCATCACCAGGAATCTCAGCCTCCTATTGGCTCCTGCAGTCACGTGACAGGCAAACATCGACAAAGGCGAATTTTCGCGTCCCATAAATCACCCACCGAATCCCCTCCAGGGTTAAGAACTGCAACGTTTGTGATGTATCAGGAAAGGAAAATTGATATTTTAATTAGGCCTATTGTAGCAAGGACAAATTATGAACTACCATAAGGTAATTCACCTTATAACACTAAAATAATACGAACCTTTCATTTGGTGCTCTCTATGACTCACTGACTTCTTCCCAAAATTGTCTTGCTTCCTCGCTACTTTCGATATGCATGCAGTTATGTGGCAAAGTGTGTTCCCTGATTGTTAGGTTTTTGGTAATATCTAACAAGGTACTGATCACCATCTCGCACGGTTATAAAGAAAGATAGCATTGCACTTATTCACGACACAAACATGCGAATAGCAAGCGTCATTTGATACCCAGTTATGAAAACAATATCTTAGTTAAGGTTAAATATAATTGAATTCCAAGAATGAGAAAGGATAAATACATAACAATAAATTAGAATTAATGCACAACGGACATTTCTATTACTGAAGTTATAATTTAAATGGGAGAATGTAATTAAACAATTTTGGTGATAGAAGTTAATTTCGAATATATAGGATTTCTCGTATTATTCAGTAGATCCGGAATTACAAATTCCAAGATTTTAAAGCATAAATGAGATACAAAATATCCACTTAGTAGCATGTGAAATAATTACATTAAACAAGTTTAAATTTAAGGTATCCGTTTCATCTTATTTCATGTCCTTCTCTTACATAATTTAATTATATCCAAACTATTATTGTTTTGTTTTTTAACTAAGTTGTGACGTTGACCACTCCGTTAGAACCGCATGGCTTGTCCTACAGTGACTCGCTAGGATCGCCAGGGCAGTGGATGGGGCTACAGTTTATGTATTAGAGTGTGCTTTATTTCATATGAAAGCTCGTGTCATGGGCAGTCCAGAAAGGCTCTTTGTTTTCGCCCATGTCAAGGCTTTATATATTTAATTGTAAAGTATATGTTTTGTCATTAACTAGTAATGATAGGATCTGGGAGAGAGAGAGGGAGTAGAACAGAGTGAGAGGGGGCACGCAGTGTTTTTTGTCCCGCTCGATGACGTCACGGCTGGCTGCCTCGCGGGGGTCCTTAGATACCCCGTGCTACCGCCAGACGCTGCAGACGCTCTGTCAACGCTCTCACGATATCGATCATAATTTGAGTATTAACTACTCATCCTCTTCATTCTTGTGCATGAAAGGTGGTTAAGAGCACGTTTAACCATCCTGTAGCTTAGTAAGTAACACTGCACGATATTTCGCTGTGTATTGACTGATAAACTTTGTGTTTATCACAAGACTCCTGCTCGGACAGGGCGCCACTAGCGCCATCTATTGTTTTGTTTTGCTTTGTAAACAAACGCTCTCTTATTACTATTTTATATAAAATCGTAGCCCCTAATTTTACCCATTACCTACTGTAGTAAGTATCTATTTAACTGCCTTGTATGTAAGTAAAGCTTTGCATATTAATTTGCTAATAAACAATATTGTTTACTAACTAACCTGCCTACAGAGACTAACGCCGACGCCATTTTGTAAACAAACCTTTTTGGGGGATTATACATATTAAATTCCAGCAAATTTTGTACCAAATTTAAGTGCATTCATTTATCTTTTCCCCCTAGATATATTCTTGACTTTTTCTCCTCAGACTGATTTTACTTTAAGCTAAGGGTGGTATTTGTACAAACTAACCTAGCCTAACCCAACCTGCCAAGCTTTTGACCTAACCCAAACCTAGCCTAGCCTATAGCCAGCCAATCTGTTTTATTATTAACTCTTGTAGATATTGTATTTAGTATCCTACTGTAGCTATACAGTATATATCTGTAATTTTAGTTGTTGCTTGCACGATCTTGTAATAACCTTTGACTGATACACTTTTTTTATCTAAAAAGAGTAGGCTACTGCTTTACTAGGCTACAGCGACACCAGGGCCATCTGTTGACACAGTATATTAACCCCTTGTGTGCAGTCACACTTTATTTTTATATAATCTCTATTTGGTGAATTGTATATTTAGTTACATATTCTGTTATACATATATTTGTTTAAGGTTAGGTTATCACACCTGGTAGCCTATTTCTGCGAATTTCAATTTTATTATTTTCGGTTAGGCTATTCAACGCTGGTAGCCTATTATTGCGTATTTCAATTTAAAAAAAATTTTTTGGTTAGGCTATCGCCCCTGGAAGCCTAATTCTGCGTATCTCAACATTTTTGTTTTCGGTTAGGTTATCACCCCTGATAACCTATTTCTGCGTATTTCAGCATATTTGTTTTCGGTTGAAGTGATTGAAGTGTTTTTAAAGTGAGTGAAGTGTTTTAAAGTGAGTGAATTGTTTTTTAAGTGAGTGAAGTGATCTGAAGAAAGTGACTGTCACCATGCCTCGCGCTTGTGCGAACTGCGCCGGTAGGTTTGGTGAGTCCATGTTTGCTACTATCGATCTTCAAGTCTGCCGGCTCTGCCAGCAACGAGAGAATTTTACAGTGAAATTAGATGAAGCCTACAACAAGATCAACGTCCTCACCATGAAGCTGGAATCACTCCAAGAGTTTGTAACACTCAACGTTGGAGTACCACAAACTTCAATTGTCACCGCAACTCCAGCAGCCACCAACGCCCCAACGTCAACTGCCAACAATTCAACGCCTACAGTAGCCACTTCAGCTGATGTTTCCGATACTCAAGATACAAATAGTGACTCTCTTCCCCCTCAAGACAACTTCCGTGTCGTGAGGAACAACGTTTGCCCCAAGACCAGGAAACACATACCGATTACCGAGTGTCAAAACCGTTTCCAGATACTCGCAGACTCAGATGACGAAGAGGAAATAGAAGAAGTCCGGCTCGTGGGAGACTCGATGATACGTGGTCAGCTCACAGAGTTTTGCGCCAGGGCACCTAAGACCAGGAAGCGTTTTTGTATCCCTGGTGGTGGTGTGGATGACGTAGTTGCAGCAGTTGACGAAGTATCAAAGCTGGCCCCTGCTAATACAATGTACGTCATCCACGTTGGATCCAACGATGTACAGCGAACCCGGTCGGAAGATTTGCTTTTAAAGTACCAGCAGCTGATCAAGTTGTTTAAGGAGAAGTCATCAAGGATCATCGTCTCAGGAATCGTCCCCCGGCTCGGTGTAGAGAGCCGATTTTACAACATAGCCACCAGCACAAATCGTTGTCTAGCAAACCTCTGCAGGAAGGAGAACGTGGGATTCGTCGACACCTGGGACAATTTCTACTACGATGACTATTTGTTTTCGGACGATGGAGTTCATCTGAACCAGGTGGGAGCAGCACGTTTTGGGCGTCTTCTCAACGATGCGGTGAAGGATTTTCGGAGAAGAAATCGACTCAGCACAGGACAACCAGGAAGGAGGACCGAAGACAGCGAGGACGGCAACCTATAAAGGAATTAAATACTAATCCGTCAAGAACCGCGAATTTGGATAAAGCTCCACAAACACGACCCAAATTCAAAACCGTCAGGGATAATGACCGAGGACCGAGGACAGCCATGAATGTAAATGTAGATCCGACCAGAACCAAAAATTTGATGAAAGAACGTTCTGCGAGTTCTAAAACCGCAACTTTAAAGGTTTTCTATGCAAACGCTCGTAGCATACGCAATAAATTTTCAGATTTAGAGGACCTAGTGTTTACAGAAAATTATGATGTGATTGGCATAACAGAATCTTGGCTCAATACAGAAGATAGAGACTTTTTAGCAGAGTATTCACTTCCCGGTTATGTAATGTTTGAGAACAGCCGAATAAATAAAAATGGAGGTGGCGTTTTATTTTATATCAAAGAAAGTCTTAACCCGACCCACGTGTCAAAACCTCAAATTGTGAACGTCGACACATCTTTTGTGCTAATAAAGAATAATAAAGGTACAAAAATAATACTTGCGTTAATATACAGACTTCCAGCTCAATCAGTGCAAACTGACCGAGAAATTTACGAACAAATTGCAGATGTAAGTAACTCACAAGATACCGTAATTTTTGGCGACTTTAATTTACCTGTGACCAAGTGGGGCGATACTCTTACTTCACACTCCGGACATGACTTGTATACGAACTTGCAAGAGAGTTCGCTTTATCAATTTGTTCGAACGCCGACCCGTGGTAATAACGTTCTTGACATTGTACTTGCAACAAAAGAAGAATTGATAGAGAATTTGAATGTTGGTGATGAATTCAGTAACAGCGACCATCGTACGATAACTTTCACTTTAAAGTTTACTAGTAACGAACCAAATAGTAGCATCGAAAAAGTCCCTAATTTCAAGAAAGCAAACTTCCATAAACATAGAGCTATGTTTAAAGAAACTGACTGGAGCTTTTTAATTAACAATAACGACATAAATACATCTTGGAAGTTATTCGAAACCACTTACCTAAAAGCAGTGCAAGACTGCATACCATCGAAAATACGGCGTCCAGGCCATAATAATAAGCCCAAATGGTGGAATAAAGATATTTCAAACTGCCTGCTTGCTAAAAAATTTGCTAATGATAGATTAAAATCCTCACAAAATGACGAAGAACGGATGAAATTTGTAGAGCTACGACGCAAAGCCAAAAAGTTAATTAAGCAAAGTAAAAAGACCTTAGAGTTACATATTGCGAATCAAAGTAAAACAAACCCGAAAGAATTCTATAGTTATATCAGAAAGAAAAAAGTAGTTACTTCAACTGTTGGACCGTTAGTCGATGAAAAAGGAGAATACACCAAAGACGAAGTACAAATGAGTAATGCCCTCAATACCTTCTTTGCATCAGTTTTTACAACAGAAGACCTCAGTGATATCCCTACACCATCGCCGATTCAGATTGATAATTCAGATGTTCTAAGCAATATCACCGTTACAGAGAGAGAAGTATTGAATTGTTTAGATAAACTCAAGGTAAATAAAACGCCAGGACCTGATACAATCTCGCCTAGAGTTCTAAAGGAAGCTAAGAATGAGCTCACCAAACCACTGACATTACTATTCAATAAATCCTTGCAGTCTGGAACTATGCCTGATCAGTGGAAGCTAGCCAACGTAACACCGATATTCAAAAAAGGCAGTAAATCCCTACCCAGTAACTATCGTCCAATTAGCTTAACCTCAGTTGTATGTAAAATGCTAGAAACGGTCATAAGAGACAGACTCGTAAATCACTTAGAGGAAAATAACATACTTAAAGATACTCAACACGGCTTTCGTAAAAAACGTTCCTGTTTAACAAACCTCTTAGACTTCTTCCACGATATCCTCAACCTCTACGATGAGAGTAAAGCTGTAGATATTATATATCTTCATTTTCAAAAGGCCTTTGACAAAGTTCCCCACAAACGTTTACTGCTAAAACTAAAAGCGCATGGAATACAAGACGGTGTGTTGAAATGGATAGAAAATTGGCTCAGCAACAGAAAGCAAAGGGTAGTCATAAACGGTAAGGCATCTAAATGGACCAATGTAAGTAGCGGGGTACCCCAGGGATCGGTACTAGGACCAATTCTCTTTCTAATTTACATCAACGACATAGATGAGGGTCTCACCTGCACAATCTCAAAATTTGCTGACGATACAAAAATTGCAAATAGCGTACTCTCAAAAGAACAAGTTGACGATATGCAACACAATCTAGATAAATTGTCATGTTGGGCCCAAATTTGGCAAATGAGTTTCAATGCGGATAAATGTAAAGTACTACATGTCGGATACCTAAATGAGAAAGCAAACTATTCGATGAATGGCACTCAGCTTAAGAATGTAAACAGAGAAACTGATCTGGGAGTAACAATATCGAGTAACCTAAAACCGAGTCAACAATGTTCAGAAGTTGTTAAGAAGGCAAACAAAATAATTGGCTTTATAGGCAGGTCATTTGAGCATAAATCCAAAGCAGTTATCCTAACCCTTTACAATTCCTTAGTCCGCCCTCTTCTGGAATACTGCGTTCAATCCTGGTGCCCTTATTACCAAAAAGATATAAACAAGCTAGAACGAGTTCAACGTAGAGTTACCAAAATGATACCTAGCCTAAAGAACAAACCATACGAAGAGCGTCTTAGAGAATTAAATCTATTTCCTTTAACCCAGCGCAGATTAAGAGGCGACTTAATTCAAGTGTTCAAAATCATCAAAGGCATCGACAATATGAACTGTAGTAAGTACTTCACTATCGACCAATCTAATTACACCCGGGGAAACGGTTGCAAAATTATTGGTAAATCTTTTAACTCGCACGAATCTAAGAATTTCTTCTTCAATCGAGTTGTCAACTTGTGGAATGGGCTTCCCCGAGACGTTATAGACTGCAGCACCGTTGATTCATTTAAATTCCGCCTAGACAAATATCTCGCATCAAACCCACGACTGACTGCGTTTGTAAATGAATAACTTTATCCTCCCCTCAGTTACTAACCCATATGTCCCCTACTAACTTCCTAGTCCTGCCACGTTAGTGGCAGGGCAGTAGTTCCCTTTCCAATGTTCCCTTACCCACTCTAAACCACTGTTTGGACACTTGATCCTCAGTGTTTTGGAGGACAAGCAGCCTAGAAGGGTCACTAGATCTGTTGTTGCTTGATTTCCTTTGTACTCCTTTGTACTCCTTTGTACTTTGTACACAGACACGAATCTATAAAAACACATTAAGTAGTACACACACACACAAACTCTCTCTCTCTCTCTCTCTCTCTCTCTCTCTCTCTCTCTCTCTCTCTCTCTCTCTCTCTCTCACACCCACACACACACACACACACTTGATCCTCTCCAGCGTGTTCACATATTAAAGTGTCATTACAAGCCAAGTGGCTGAGGAGAACAACTTTTATTTTCCCCGGCAAGATAGTGGCACACGAGCGCAGTTTCCAGCATTCTTTACGAGCAATATTAGTCTGGCATCTTCAAAATTCAAATGATTTATAAACGTTCTCTCCATCAACCAACTTTACACCTAAACTCGCCTAATAAAATTTAAAAAACACATGTGGCAGTCCGGGGATTGGAACCCAGGCCGCTCACACCGAAAATCAACACCCTCAGCCAGTAGCCCCCTAGCATAATTTACCTTCAGTCTAGTTTCTGAAACAAATGCGAAATAGCTCAAAATATTACCCCCACACCACCTTTCTAGTTTGTCATATTACGTTCATTCTCTCGCGTCGTTATTTACGTTCATCTTTCTAGTTTGTCATCTTTACGTTCTTTCTCTCGCGTCGTTATTTACGTTCACCTTTCTAGTTTGTCATATTACGTTCATTCTCTCGCGTCGTTATTTACGTCCATCTTTCTAGTTTGTCATCTTTACGTTCATTCTCTCGCGTCGTTATTTACGTCCATCTTTCTAGTTTGTCATCTTTACGTTCATTCTCTCGCGTCGTTATTTACGTTCATCTTTCTTGTTTGTCATCTTTACGTTCATTCTCTCGCGTCGTTATTTACGTCCATCTTTCTAGTTTGTCATCTTTACGTTCATTCTCTCGCGTCGTTATTTACGTTCATCTTTCTTGTTTGTCATTTTTACGTTCATTCTCTCGCGTCGTTATTTACGTCCATCTTTCTAGTTTGTCATCTTTACGTTCATTCTCTCGCGTCGTTATTTACGTTCATCTTTCTTGTTTGTCATCTGTACGTTCATTCTCTCGCGTCGTTATTTACGTCCATCTTTACGTTCATTCTCTCGCGTCGTTATTTACGTTCATCTTTCTTGTTTGTCATCTTTACGTTCATTTTCTCGCGTCGTTATTTACGTTCATCTTTCTAGTTTGTCATATTACGTTCATTCTCTCGCGTCGTTATTTACGTTCATCTTTCTAGTTTGTCATCTTAGTTTCCCTTTCTAGTTTGTCATCTTTACGTTCATTCTCTCGCGTCTTTATTTACGTTCATTCACTTCCCCTTCTTCCATGTGTTCTTTATACCTTATCATTCCCCTTCCTTTACGTTCTTGACCCACTTGTATTCCCCTGCACGTTCACACCTTCTTTTTCTTCGTCTTCGTCTTCGTCATCTTCGTATTCGTCTTCTTCTCCTCCGTCTTCTTCTTCTACTTCTTCTGTTTTCGTCTTCTTCATCTTCTTCTTCTTCATCTTCATCTTCTTCTTCTTCTTCTTCTGTCTTCGTCTTCTTCGTATTCGTCTTCTTCGTACTCGTCTTCTTCGTATTCGTCTTCTTCTCCTCAGTCTTCTTCTTCTTCTTCTTCTTCTTCCTCTTCCACGTCATGTACCCGTGTCGGGGAAACATCTCGGATAGTCTTCATAATTATGGCCTCGGCCTACGTGTCGGGATAACTTTTTGTTTTTCCCCTTTCTGTCCCCTCTACACACACACACACACACACACACACACAAACGCTCTCTCTCTCTCTCGCTCCCTTCAGTTATATTTCTTGTTCTTGCTCTCTCTCTCTCTCTCTCTGTATGTGCGTTTCTGTATGTGTGTGTGTGTGTGTATGTGCGTTTCTTTAGTGTATGTATGTATGTGTGTGTGTGTGTGTGTGTGTGTGTGTGTGTATGTGAGCCCACATATGTCTTCGGCCAAGGTGTTTGAATAAAGTTGTCTACCATTTCTTTCCCCTCTGCACTCACTCTCACTCTCTCTCTCTCTCTCTCTCTCTCTCTCTCTCTCTCTCTCTCTCTCTCTCTTTGTTGTTCTTATATCACATATTTTTATCCATCTATCCATTCTCTTAAGGGGGGTCACCGGATTTTTTTTTTATCTTTCTCTACTTTTCTCTCTTTCCCTGGCTTGTATCCATTCGGCCCCATCCAGCCAACTGTTTTAAGATTTTTATCCCCATCCAGGTGTCGATTTCTTCCTGGCGAGCGATAGCGAGCCAGCATTGTATGGAGAAAACCGGCTTCCCTGGACATTTTTCTATCGAAAAATTTACAAATTTAGCTTGCTTTCAAAACAAAAATATATACAGTATATGGTGGCTCGCTACCGCTCGCCAGGAAAATATTGACACCTAGATGGGAGTAAACGTCTGAAAACAGTAGGCTGAATGGGGCCGAATGGATACAAGCCCAAGAGAGAGGGAGAGAAAGACAAAAAAACGAGGTGGGCTCCCTTAACGTGTATATAGATATTGCATTCTCCTATTGTTGTGTCATATTTGCATTCTCCTATTGTTGTGTCATATTGCATTCTCCTATTGTTGTGTCATATTGCATTCTCCTATTGTTGTGTCATATTGCATTCTCCTATTGTTGTGTCATATTGCATTCTCCTATTGTTGTGTCATATTGCATTCTCCTATTGCTGTGTCATATTGCATTCTCCTATTGTTGTGTCATATTGCATTCTCCTATTGTTGTGTCATATTGCATTCTCCTATTGTTGTGTCATATTGCATTCTCCTATTGTTGTGTCATATTGCATTCTCCTATTGTTGTGTCATATTGCATTCTCCTATTGTTGTGTCATATTGCATTCTCCTATTGTTGTGTCATATTGCATTCTCCTATTGTTGTGTCATATTGCATTCTCCTATTGTTGTGTCATATTGCATTCTCCTATTGTTGTGTCATATTGCATTCTCCTATTGTTGTGTCATATTGCATTCTCCTATTGTTGTGTCATATTTCTCCTATTGTTGTGTCATATTGCATTCTCCTATTGTTGTGTCATATTGCATTCTCCTATTGTTGTGTCATATTGCATTCTCCTATTGTTGTGTCATATTGCATTCTCCTATTGTTGTGTCATATTGCATTCTCCTATTGTTGTGTCATATTGCATTCTCCTATTGTTGTGTCATATTGCATTCTCCTATTGTTGTGTCATATTGCATTCTCCTATTGTTGTGTCATATTGCATTCTCCTATTGTTGTGTCATATTGCATTCTCCTATTGTTGTGTCATATTGCATTCTCCTATTGTTGTGTCATATTGCATTCTCCTATTGTTGTGTCATATTGCATTCTCCTATTGTTGTGTCATATTGCATTCTCCTATTGTTGTGTCATATTTCAGTGTTGTCTTGTCTCACTGTTATTATATTTGTCTTTAATCCTCCATTTTGCCTAACACTGAGTAATTTTTTTCAATGTGTACTATGTAATTACAATATATCTATAATTACATCTATAATTACAATCTATCTATAATTACATCTATAATATTATTTTTATTAATCTCACCACCACACCCCCAATGAAATTAATTAAAGTATATATGATCCACCGGGATTCGAACCCGGGTTATCACACACATATTTTTGCCACCTTAACCATTACACCACCAGGACGGTTATTACAATCTATCTATAATTACATCTATCTATAATTACATCTATAATTACAATCTATCTATAATTACTTACAATCTATCTATAATTACATCTATAATTACAATCTATCTATAATACATCTATAATTACAATCTATCTATAATTACATCTATAATTACAATCTATCTATAATTACACCTATCAATAGTCTATCCGCTGTAGGTAGGCGTGACATCACGACCTCTAACCTCCGTAACTCAAAAAACCACTAGAGTAATCGAGCTAATATGTCTACCATTTGGGAAGAGTCAGTCAAGGAATAGAAGTGGACATTTACACCCCATTTGCTCCAGCCCTTTTTGAGTTACCGAGGATAGAGGTCATGATTTCTCGCCTACTAACCGCAAATAGACTATAATTCATCCTCTCCTAAAGAATATCAAACCTATTATGATTTAAGTACAATAGGTAGTTTTATCATTTCCATTCATGATATTTATTTGCATATTTTATAGCATGCCACATGGGCTTGCGTGTGTGTGTTGTGTTGTGGTGTGTGTGTGTGTGTGTGTGTGTGTGTGTGTGTGTGTGTGTGTGTGTGTGTGTGTGTGTGTGTGTGTGTGTGTGTTTACCTAATTGTAGAATACAGGAGTTGAGCTTTTTAGGCTCGTATTGTCCCGCTTCCTGAGTTACAATTATCTAACTTTGCCTGTGTGTGTGTGTGTGTCTGTGTGTGTGTTGTGTGTGTGTAATAATAATAATAATAATAATAATAAACGGTTTATTAAAGAATGGCAGCCTCATGAGCTGAAAATACACAATGTGTGTGTGTGTGTGTGTGTGTGTGTGTGTGTGTGTATTTACCTAATTGTAGTATACAGGAGTTGAGCTTTTTAGGCTCGTATTGTCCCGCTTCCTGAGTTACAATTATCTAACTTTGTCTGTGTGTGTGTGTGTGTGTGTGTGTGTGTGTGTGTGTGTGTGTGTGTGTGTGTGTGTGTAATAAACAATGTCCTACCCTGTATGCAAATTGTGCTCATGCCTTCATTATCGCATCAAACCAGTTTTACCCAACACTTAATTACCGTCTTATGAAAGCCTGTTAAGGGGAAATGGGTCGCTTTTCTGGACTATATATTTGTATTATTTATTATTTTTATTTTTTATTAATTTATTATTTTTATTATTTATTAATTTATTATTTTTATTATTTATTATTTTTATTATTTATTAATTTATTTTATTTTTATGATTTATTAATTTATTATTTTTATTATTTATTAATTTATTATTTTTATGATTTATTAATTTATTATTTTTATGATTTATTAATTTATTATTTTTATTATTTATTAATTTATTATTTTTATTATTTATTAATTTATTATTTTTCTCGTTTCCTTCCTCGACCTCCATCAAACTTTAAAAATCATCCCCAAGATCCCCTTTCCAGATAAATGTGTAAATTGTTCGTAGAAAAATGTTCCGGCCGAAGGCCGGTTCCTCCTAAAATTACAGGACCGCTATTGCTCGCCTGGACAAAATCGACACCTAAATGACACGAAAGGTCCTAATATTGCCAACAAAAATGGGGTGAAAGGTCTTAAAATCGCCAAACTAATGGGCCGAACGTCTTAAAATCCCTAAATTAATATGCTAAACATGAGGGAGAGGGGGGGGGGGCCTGAAAAACAGGCCATCTCCCCTTTACTCCTTCTAGATTTTGCTTCAATTCTGAGTATATTTTGGCTATCATTAGACGATGTTATGTAGCTTAGCAAGAATCTCTGGGAATTAAAAAAAAATATACAGACTATCTCAAATAAACCCTTTGACTTCCATATAAACTTCCTAATCTGAATAAAATCGTGTGAACATAATCGAAAACAGGACAGAATTGCGTCATCGTATCTTGAAAGGGTTAAATGTTACCTGTGTGTGTGTGTGTGTGTGTGTGTGTGTTACTCACTCGGTTACTTGTTCGTTAAGGGGAATCCACGCAATGCGAGCTAAGCTCATTATTATCGCGCCTCCTTAACTGGGAATGTATTGCGTGAAATGCATGTTAAGTGTTTTATGTACTGTTGGAATGGCTGTGGATGTGTGTGTAGTCTGTATTTAGCCAATTGGCGACATCGGAAACGAAGGCTTAGGGTGGATCTGTATGGTACCATTCTCACTATAGACGGTACCGTCTCGCCCGAAGGCTTAGGTAGCCATCAGCTTAGGTGAACCATATGATACCCATCTCGCCTTGTACCATTTTTGCCAACCCCAGATGGGACGTCACAACGTCGTCCACTTATTCCAGGTACCTATTTACAGCTAGGTGAACTGAGGCTAACACATGAAAGGAGACAAGCCCAATTTGTCTCCGCCCGGCCGGGGATTGAACCCCCGACCCCTCGTGTGTGAGACGAGAGCTCTACCTACTAGGCTACGGGCTGTGTGTGTGTGTGTGTGTGTGTGTGTGTGTGTTTGAGAGAGAGGTTAATACAGTATATACAAATTCTCTCTCTCTCTCTCTCTCTCTCTCTCTCTCACTCACTCTCACACTCACATTTTCGCTCTCGCTCGCTCTCACTCACTCTCTCTCTCTCTCTCTCCACGAACCAGGTAACCTGATATTCACCTGAGTGTGTGTGTATCCATGTCATTGTGTGCGTTAGTGTGTGTGTGTGTGTGTGTGTGTGTGTGTGTGTGTGTGTGTGTGTGTGTGTGTGTGTGTGTGTGTGTAGGTCGACTGTAATGCAACGGATCGTAATAGTACACTTAAGCCGGTGTCACACGAGCAGCGCATCTTCCGGCAAGTTTCGATGAGCAATTTTTTGTTCGTACTATGTTGAGGCTTTTTCACAATGGAATCGGAAACTAGATTGAATGTAGATTATGTTTAGTTGTTGTTGTTGTTGCTGTTGCTGTTCCTAGTTTAATTCTTACGGAACGTATATCTTGAAGCTGCCAGACAAAAATTGACCACTTGCGAGTTTCGGTCTTAAAGGAAGTTGGAGCTGTATCTATCTATCTATCTATCTATTGCCGGACGCCTTACTCCCCTTACGAGGGTGGCCATACACTGAATGCCCCCAAGCGGACCTATTCCCTGTGAGAGGGACAACCCGAGCCAGTTTAGTGAAGGACTTACAGGATTGACCACTCAATTTAGGATCCGTCCGACTCCGAGGCCCTCTGTGTATCTTGTTAGCACTATTTTTCTACAGTGGTGTTCGGCTAATCCATCCACTAACCTGCCTTACCCTTAGGTAAGCAGTACGGATTTGTATCAAGTTTACTCCCCTAGACAGGTTGCCAACCAAGGCTGACGAGTCCCATGCACCCGGATTTGTATAAGGTTGTCTCCCCTAGATGAGTTGCCGAGTCCCATCACCTGGAGCTGTAGACATCGATAATTAACATAATTATCACCTATATTGCGGTTGTAGTCCTTATATAAATACATAAAACCCAATTCAACACACTTTGTATCCATTAGAAACCTACATCATTATTGTATTTCTGTTTACTATCAATGTCTACGGCTCCAACTTCCTTATAGCCTGAAACTCGCAAGTGCTCAATTGCCCGTAAAAATTGAAGGGAAAAATCGCTCGTGTGACACCGTCTTAAGGGGAGATTTCCACTTGAGGGATTTTTTTCTTTACCCCTTTCTTCCTCATGTTTGGCCCCATTGCTTTTGAGATTTTAAGACGTTCGCCCCATTAGTTTGGCGATTTTAAGAGCGTTCACCCCATTTATGTCACTTTTAAGACCTGTCGTCCCATTTAGGTGTCAATTTTTTCCTGGCGAGCGAAAGCGAGCCTGTAATTTAAGAGGAACCGGCCTTCGGCCGGGACATTTTTCTTCCGAAAAATGTACGAATTTATCTTGAAAGGGGGTCATGGGGGTGTAATTTCAAGCTTGATGGAAGTCTAGGAAACACACTAAAAACCTCCCCTTAACATAGGCCTCATAACAGTTCGGGTTATGCTAAAGCCGGTATCACACGAGAGCTTTTATAGTCAACATTCAATGATCAACATTTTTCTGGCAACATTTCTGGGACCTTTTGCACTGGTATCGGAAACTAGACTGATGATAGATGAATTTAGGTAGCAGAAATATTTGAAATGTTGACCTCATAAGCTGCCAGACCAGTGTTGAGGATAAATGTTGAGAGAAAAAACGCTCGTGTGATACCGGCGAGCGATAGCGAGCCAGCATTATATGAAGAAATCCGGCTTCGCCGGACACATTTTTCTATCGAAAAATGTACAAATTTAGCCTGCTGTCAAACAAAAATAAAAAATATGCTGGCTCGCTACCGCTCACCAGTAAACAATCGACACCTGGATGGGGATAAACGTCTTAAAACAGTTGGATGAATGGGGCCGAATGGATACAAGCCAGAGAAAGAGAGAAAAGGACAGAAATAACAAAAAACAGCTCACCCCCTTGAAGATAAGGTAAAGAGTGAGCGATATTCAAAGACACAAATTACCTCAACTAAAATGAAGACATATGGTGTTGATGGTGTTGGTGGTGGTGTGTGTGTGTGTGTGTGTGTGTAGGTGTGTGTGTGTGTGTGTGTGTGTGTGTGAGTGTAGGTGGTGTGGTGTGTGTGTAGGTGTGTGTGTGTGTGTGTGTGTGTAGGTGTAGGTGTAGGTGTGTGTGTGTGTGTGTGTGTAGGTGTAGGTGTGTGTGTGTGTGTGTAGGTGTGTGTGTGTGTGTGTGTGTGTGTGTAGGTGTAGGTGTGTGTGTGTGTGTAGGTGTAGGTGTGTGTGTGTGTGTGTATGTAGGTGTAGGTGTAGGTGTGTGTGTAGGTGTAGGTGTGTGTGAGTGTGTAGGTGTAGGTGGTGTGGTGTGTGTGTAGGTGTAGGTGTAGGTGTGTGTGTGTGTGTGTGTAGGTGTAGGTGTGTGTGTGTGTGTGTAGGTGTAGGTGTGTGTGTGTGTAGGTGTAGGTGTGTGTGTGTGTGTAGGTGTAGGTGTGTGTGTGTGTGTAGGTGTAGGTGTGTGTGTGTGTGTGTAGGTATGTGTA
Source organism: Lithodes maja (assembly GCA_037953745.1). Classification (NCBI taxonomy): domain Eukaryota; kingdom Metazoa; phylum Arthropoda; class Malacostraca; order Decapoda; family Lithodidae; genus Lithodes; species Lithodes maja. The sequence continues at coordinate 131,186 of JBAKBP010004042.1, forward strand.
GGTGTGTGTGTGTGTGTAGGTGTGTGTGTGTGTGTGTAGGTGTGTGTGTGTGTAGGTGTGTGTATTTACCTAATTGTATTTACCTAATTGTATTTTACAGGATTGAGATTACTCTCGTAGTGTCCCGTTAGCCTTTAACTTATCATAATTTACTTTAAAAGCTTGAATACTTTGTGCACACACTAGGTCGTTTGGTAACTTATTCCACTTCTCAACCATTCTATCTGGAAAACCAAACTTCCTAACATCCTTCCTAGCTCTCCTCCTCAACAGTTTATAGTCATGTCCTCTCGTCCTCCCCACCGCTGGCCAAACAAAATTTGTTTGATCAATATATTCCTTTCCGTGAACACACCTAAATAAAGCTATCATGTCTCCCCTCTCCCTTCTCTGTTCAAGTGAGGGAATCCCCAGGTGACACAGCCGGTCTTCATATTGTAAGTTTTTTAACCCTGGCACCCATCTTGTGATCACACGCTGAATTTTCTCGAGCTTACTTATATGTTTTTTCATATGTGGATTCCATACAACCGCTGCATACTCCAGGCTAGGCCTTAAAAACTGTGTTATTAATATCTTCACCATGTCTTCATTTAGGAATTTAAACGCTACCCTAATATTAGCCCACCACGAATATGCCTTATTTACCAAGTTATTGATATGGTCACCGGGATCTAACCTCCTGTTCACTACAACTCCTAAGTCTTTTTCCTTCTCTGACTTTTCCAACCTTACATCGCCCATACTGTACTCCCCATGGGGTCTTCCCTGGCCGTCTCCCATCTCCATCACGTGGCATTTATCAATGTTGAACTCCATTTTCCACATTCGGCTCCATTGATACAGCTTATTGATGTCCTCCTGGAGCATTTTACAGCAATTGTTATCAACCACTTTCCTTACTAATTTTGCGTCATCGGCGAACATGTTAATATAGCTGCTAATTCCAAGAGGCAGATCATTTATAAAAATTAAAAACATCAATGGGGCCAACACTGAGCCCTGGGGCACTCCACTTATCACATCACTCCATGATGAATATTTCCCTCTTATGATGGTTCTCATTTTCCTCCCGGTTAAGAAATCCTTCATCCATTTTAAGAGTCCACCGGTGATTCCTCCACACATTTCAAGTTTATATAGAAGCCTTTTATGTGTGTGTGTGTAGGTGTGTGTAGGTGTAGGTGTAGGTGTAGGTGGTGTGGTGTGTGTGTAGGTGTAGGTGTAGGTGGTGTGGTGTGTGTGTAGGTGTAGGTGTAGGTGGTGTGGTGTGTGTGTAGGTGTAGGTGTAGGTGTAGGTGGTGTGGTGTGTGTGTAGGTGTAGGTGTGTAGGTGTGTGTGTGTAGGTGTGTGTGTGTGTGGTGGTGTAAGTGTAGGTGTGTGTGTGTGCGCGTGTATGTTTCTGTGTGCGCGTAGTGTGTATGTTTCTTGTTATATAATTGAGAACACGAAACCATAATCGCCAAGACAAGGTAAACACGTTATTACCTCTAATTAGGAGTTGATTGGGTGTACCGAACTATATATTGAAGGATGGGTGGCTACTTCATGCGTGTTATGATGGTATTGCGTAAAAGGCTATTATAATTTGACCTGTAATGCAGATAATTGAGGGACAGTGGTTATTTGCTTGGGTATAATTATAAATTTATATATATATACAGTATATAAATTTATATATACATTTATATATATATATATAAATTCATTATTTTGTCCCTTCCTCGCTAAACCTTCATCAAGCTTCAAAAATACCCCCTAGACCCCCCCTTCAAGATGGATTTGTACATTTTTCGGTAGACAAATTTCCCTTTCTCTTAAAATTACAGGCTCGCTATCGCTCGCCAGGAAAAAATCGACACCTAAATGGCACGAAAGTTCTGAAAATGAACAACGAAATGGGGCGAAAGGTGATAAAATCGTCAAAGTAATGGACCGAACGTCTTAAAATGTCTAAACTAATGGGGATCAACACGAGGGAGAAAGTGGTCCAGAAAAGCTGTCCATCTCCCCTTCATAACAACGGTACAGTCAGGAGCAGGATATATCATGACGACGGTACAGTCAGGAGCAGGATATATTAAAACAACGGTACAGTCAGGAGCAGGATATATCATGACGACGGTACAGTCAGGAGCAGGATATATTATAACGACGGTACAGTCAGGAGCAGGATATATCATGACGACGGTACAGTCAGGAGCAGGATATATTATAACGACGGTACAGTCAGGAGCAGGATATATAATGACGACGGTACAGTCAGGAGCAGGATATATTATAACGACGGTACAGTCAGGAGCAGGATATATAATGACGACGGTACAGTCAGGAGCAGGATATATAATGACGACGGTACAGTCAGGAGCAGGATATATAATGACGACGGTACAGTCAGGAGCAGGATATATAATGACGACGGTACAGTCAGGAGCAGGATATATCATGACGACGGTACAGTCAGGAGCAGGATATATAATGACGACGGTACAGTCAGGAGCAGGATATATTATAACGACGGTACAGTCAGGAGCAGGATATATAATGACGACGGTACAGTCAGGAGCAGGATATATAATGACGACGGTACAGTCAGGAGCAGGATATATAATGACGACGGTACAGTCAGGAGCAGGATATATAATAACGACGGTACAGTCAGGAGCAGGATATATAATGACGACGGTACAGTCAGGAGCAGGATATATAATGACGACGGTACAGTCAGGAGCAGGATATATCATGACGACGGTACAGTCAGGAGCAGGATATATAATAACGACGGTACAGTCAGGAGCAGGATATATAATGACGACGGTACAGTCAGGAGCAGGATATATAATGACGACGGTACAGTCAGGAGCAGGATATATAATAACGACGGTACAGTCAGGAGCAGGATATACCCATTCCAATCCAGTGTTTCCAATTGACCACTTGCCAGTTTTAGGCTATATGTAAGTTGGAGCCGTTAAGGGGAGGTTTTTAGTTCGTTCCCTAGAATTCCATCAAGCTTAAAATTACACCCCCTAGACCCCCTTTCAAGATAAATTTGTACATTTTTCGGTAGAAAAATGTCCCGGCCAAAGGCCGCTTCCTCTTAAATTACAGGCTCGTTATCGCTCGCCAGGATAAAATCGACACCTAAATGGCACGAAATGTCTTAAAATTGACATAAATGGGGCAAAGGTTCTTAAAATCACCAAACTAATGGGGCGAACGTCTTAGAATATCAAAAAGCAATGGGACTAAACATGAGAGAAAGAGTTCCTGAAAAAAATCCATCAAGTGGAAATCTCCCCTTAAGGGTTGACTAATAATTATCTATATGTTGCATAGATGTTACTTATAAAATGTTGCATCTGATGTTACTTAAGCCGGTATCACACGAGCACTTTTTCACCTAACATTTACCCCCTAACACTGATCTGGCAGCTTATGAGGTCAATAATTACAATGTTTCGGTCACCTTAATTCATCTATCACCAGTCTAGTTTCCGATACCAGTGCAACATATTCCAGAAATGTTGCCAGAAAAATGTTGATCATCGAATGTTGACTATAAAAGCTCTCGTGTGTTACCGGCTTTATTTTGATGTTGCATAGATGTTACTTATAATATGTTGCATAGATGTTACTTATAAATATGTTGTATAGATGTTACTTATTATGTTGCATAGGCTAGATGTTCCTTATTAATATGTTGCATAGATGTTACTTATATGTTGCATAGATGTTACTTATTATGTTGCATAGATGTTACTTATAATATGTTGCATAGATGTTACTTATAATATGTTGCATAGGCTAGATGTTCCTTATTAATATGTTGCATAGATGTTACTTATAATATGTAGCATAGATGTTACTTATAATATGTTGCATATATGTTACTTATTAATATGTTGCATAGATGTTACTTATAATATGTAGCATAGATGTTACTTATAATATGTTGCATATATGTTACTTATATGTTGCATAGATGTTACTTATAATATGTTGCATATGTTACTTATTAATATGTTGCATAGATGTTACTATAATATGTAGCATAGATGTTACTTATATGTTGCATATATGTTACTTATAATATGTTGCATAGATGTTACTTATAATATGTTGCATATATGTTACTTATAATGTTGCATAGATGTTACTTATAATATGTTGCATATATGTTACTTATTAATATGTAGCATAGATGTTACTTATAAATGTTGTATAGATGTTACTTATTATGTTGTATAGGCTAGATGTTCCTTATTAATATGTTGCATAGATGTTACTTATTATGTTGCATAGGCTAGATGTTCCTTATTAATATGTTGCATAGATGTTAATTATTAAATGTTGCATAGATGTTACTTATAATATGTTGCATAGATGTTACTTATAATATGTTGCATAGATGTTACTTATAATATGTTGCATAGATGTTCCTTATTAATATGTTGCATAGATGTTACTTATAAAATGTTGCATAGATGTTACTTATAAAATGTTGCATAGATGTTACTTATAATATGTTGCATAGATGGTACTTATAAATACGTTGTACATAGGTTTTTATCGTACTCATGTGTTTATCCTCTTATTTCCAGGTAGATAGATACGCCCTTCCACTTATCAAACACCCCCAGTATACGCCAGTCAAGTGAGGTAAGCGATAATTATTGATTTATACATATTGGTTAAGGGGAGGTATTTAGTTTGTTCCCTAGACCTCCATCAAGCTTGAAATTACACCCCCATGACCCCCTTTCAAGATAAATTTGTACATTTTTCGGTAGAAAAAAATGTCCCGGCCGAAGGCCGGTTCCTCTTAAATTACAGGCTCGCTATCGCTCGCCAGGATAAAATCGACACCTGAATGGCACGAAAGGTCTTAATATGGGGTGAAAGTTCTTAAAATCGCTAAACTAATGGGGCGAACGTTTTATAATATCAAAAGCAATGGGGCTAAACATACAAAGGAATACATAGGAGAACAAACTGCAACAGACCTATTGGTCCTTACGGGGCAGTTTGGATATCTAAAACTACTAATCTACTGACTACGAGGTAGAGAAAAGGATAGCAAAGAAGAAGGCTCCTCCCCACCCACCACTCCCTCCAGCTAATGCTGGCATGGAAACAGATAGGAAAAATACCATGCAGTATTGAAAAACTGACACGGAAATTCGGACAGGACAGGGAGAAAAAAAGAAGTTGATTTGTAATCTAAGCTAACTCTATTTACTACAATTCTGAAAGGGAACAGATGTATGAAAATCAATATACATTGCGGTATGCGTTGACATTTCGTTGCGCGTTATTCTGAAAGAAACTGTGTTAATCGGGGGTTATTTGCCATGTGTTTATCCAGATGGTTCTTAAATGTTTCGACAGTATTACAGTTTACAATGTTCGAGGGTAGTCTGTTCCAATTATTCACAACGCGGTTGAAGAAGAAATGCTTCGCCTCGTGAGAATAAAAACGCTTGCCTATAATCTTATAACCATTGTTTCTCGTGTTTGCTTGATTGATCGTAAATAATTCGCTTACATTTAGGTTGCTGAATCCCTTGAAAATTTTGAACACCTCTATTAGGTCACCTCTCATTCTGCGCTTTGTTAAGCTAAACAAATTTAGTTCTTTTAAGCGCTCTTCGTACGGTTTATTACGCAATCTAGGTATCATTTTAGTGACTCTGCGTTGCACCCTTTCAAGTTTATTTATGTCCTTTCGGTAGTACGGTGACCAGAATTGCACGCAGTATTCGAGATGGGGACGCACCAATGAGTTGAATAGAGTAAGTATGATTTTTTCTGATTTGAATTTGAATGTTCTGCCGATGAAACCCACCAATTTATTAGCAGTTTTTATTACCTCTGTACACTGTTTACTCGGCTTCAGGTCACTTGATATTATAACTCCCAGATCCTTTTCATTATTTGTATTTGATAGTTGAATGTTGTTCATTGAGTAATCTTTTTTAGCGTTGTTACTACCGATGTGCAATACTTTGCATTTTTCTATGTTGAATTTCATTTGCCATTTTTCTGCCCAGTTTTCTAAAGTGTCTAGGTCACCTTGTAGTTTTTGCCAATGTACTGTTGAGGTTACTTTATTAGTAATTTTTGTATCGTCAGCAAATTTCGAAATTTTGCATTCTATTCCTTCGTCTAAGTCGTTTATGTAAATTATAAAAAGAATAGGACCTAATACCGAACCCTGGGGAACGCCACTATTTACTTTGCACCAATCTGATTCTTCACCATTTATTACAACTCGTTGTTTACGGTCTGAGAGCCAATTTTCGAGCCATTTCAGAGTTTTTCCTGTTATGCCATGAGCTTTTATTTTGTCAATTAGTCTCTTGTGGGGTACGGTATCGAAAGCTTTCTGAAAATCGAGATATATTATATCAACTGCTCTATCCTTATCATATGATTTGTAAACATCATTGAAGAAGTCGAGTAAGTTTGTTAAGCATGAACGTTTATTTCTAAAACCGTGCTGAGAATCTTTTATTAAATTATTTTCTTCCAAATGTTTTACTATTTTGTCCCTTATAATGGTTTCCATTAATTTGCCCGTTACCGATGTTAAGCTAATTGGTCGATAATTGCCGGGAGAGGACTTATTTCCTTTTTTGTATATGGGTGTCACGTTAGCTAGTTTACATTCGTTTGGAACTATCCCAACATTCAATGATTTGTTGAACAGATTTGCGAGTGGGTTTAATAATTCGTGTTTTGCTTCTTTTAGGATCCTTGGGGATATTTTATCAGGGCCTGGGGTTTTATTAACTTTCAAATTGTTGATTGCGAACAGGATATCGTCTTCATAAATCGTAAAGCTTTCGAGCTCAGTGCCATTTGATTGATTCGTAGGGGTAGGTCGGTTACCGGTAGTATCTTCCGACGTGAAAACTGATGCAAAATAGTTATTTAGGATATTCGCCATTTGTACTTTGTTATCTGTATGATCTCCATTTTCCGCAACAAGTGGTCCTATTGTTGAAGTTACCGTGTTTCTGTTTCTTATATAGCTGTAAAATTCTTTCGGATTGGACTTGCTGGAGCTGGCAATATGAAGTTCCAGATTCTTCTTACTTCCTTTGATGAGATTTTTGGTTGTTCGACGCAGTCTATCGTGTTCTAATTTATCGCTATTATTCTGAGTTGCCTTATATTTTTGGTATGCCTGCTTTTTTACTAAGAGGATGTTTTTTATTTCATTATTCCACCATTTTGGCTTATATTTGCCTGTTGGGCGCCGGTTTCGTAGAGGGATGCTTGTATTTATTGCTTTGTTTAGGTTATTAGATAATATGTTCCATAATCGATTTACATCGTGAGTTTCAGTCATTTCACTCCAGTCAGTATTGGCAAGATGCCTTCTAAGTTTGTTAAAGTCGGCCCTTCGATAATCTGGTACTTTTTCCGTGCTCACGTTGTCTTTGTCATTATTTACTTTAATGTTAAAGGACACTATCCTATGGTCACTAGAGCTAAATTCCGGTCCGATTTTAACGCTATTTACCAGTCTTTCATTTGTGGTTAGAATAATATCCAGAATGTTATTTCCCCTCGTTGGGTGTTCTACGTGTTGATAAAGGGCACTTTCCTGAAGATTAGCATATAGATCATGTCCCGCGTGAGCATTTAGTGGTTCGCCCCATGTTGTGACTGGCAGATTGAAATCGCCAAATATTACTGCTTCTTCCTGACAACTTATTTCCGCTATTTGATCATAGAGTTTCTCGTCAGTATCGGGTGATTGTGCAGGAGGTCGATAAATTAGGCCAATTATTATCTTGCTTGCTTGATTATTTATTTGAACGTAACTAGTATCAATATTATTTATGGCAGGTTTGGTTACCTCGATTGGGTGAAGATTACTTTTAACATATAGCAGAACCCCACCTCCCATTCTATGGGATCTTTCGCAGCTGAAGGGAATATAACCTGGTAATGCGTATTCCGCCAAAAAATCACGCTTTTCCGTGTTGATCCAAGATTCTGAAACACCGATTATATCACATTCCTCCATACATGCAAGTGCTTCCAGGTCTTCGAATTTATTGCGTAAGCTGCGTGCATTAACGTAGCAGGCCGTGATATTATTTTGGATAGAGTTTACATTTGATATGGGGTAGTTTATGTCGCTGCTACTGCCCCTGCTCGGTTGTCGTTTTTTGATCTGAAAGTGCAGACTGCATCATGTAGGAGTCTGCCTAGGCGTGCTCCTCCGACTGAATTCAAATGGCAGCCATCATCCTGAAAGAGAATGTGTTGATTGTAGAAATGGTCCCAGAGATTGAGATATTCGACATCTTCCTGTGAGCAGAGGGATTTAAGTCTGTTATTAGTACTGAACGCCTTATCGTAGAAACCGGTCTCTGCATCGATCTTGGGAAGAATGCCTGAAATGATTATGTTACATGACTTACTCTTGTAACGCTGGATTGCCTTACGGTATTTTTCCATTAGTTCCTCTGATCTGGTGCGCATTACATCATTCGACCCTGCGTGAATAACGAACAGGGTGTTCTCGTCAGCGTTGATGGTGACATCGTCGAAGGCTGCTGTGATGTCGTCCAAACCTGCACCCGGTATGCAAAAACGCTTTCTGTGGTTTGGGACTCTTCCACAGAACTCTTCAAGTTGTCCTCGTAAGATGGAGTCTCCAATGAGCCTGGTCTCCTCAGTTTCGTCTCCTGTTTCTGTCAGAATCTGGTATTTATTAAATGTGGTGACCGGCAGATGTGACCTCCTTTTTGATTGCCTCGCCCCATTTCTTACGGGAGTAAAGCTGGTGGGAGAGACTCTGGAATTTTGAAGGGATGGAGGGCTGTTGTGGGGGGCGGGTGGGCTGGCTGGTGGGGATGTTAGCGGCTGGTCAATTCTGGGTGGGGAAGGAGATCTAGGGGGAGAAGGGAGGGCAGTTGCGTTGTCTTGGCTATACACCTGCACTGGTAGTCCTACATCCTGCTGGGTTTCTGGTGTTGCTGCTACATTGAGGGAAACAAATTCCTGCAAAGAGTAGAATTCCTTCTGGAGTTTGACATAATTGGCTTTTACTTCGTTCAGACCTTCTAACAGATGTCGGCGGTTTTCGCACAGCCTGCATTCCGGGTTGGAGAAGTAGTCACTGAAGTATTGTCCAGCGAATCGACCTGTACACTGCTCGCAACGTTTCAAGTTCGAAGGCATTTTGGCTGCTAAGATGATATAGTATTAATTTAAGATACAGTTTCAAAAGTCCTGTGAAAATAAATGAAACATATATGTGAGATATGTTAGTAATAAGATACTATGTCGAGAGCCTGTAAAACTATAGAAATATGTGTTTGAATGTTATGATTACATGAGACTGTAAAAAAAAAAAAAAAGAGAGATATTGGTTAGTATGAAGGCATACAAAATATAGTATGTGGTAGACCTAATGGGAGTTTGTTGGGCCTGTTTACATGGAGGTTAATAGCTATCTCAATTTCGATATCAAGAGGCTAGCCTATTTCTATCTATCTATCTATTGCCCGACGCCGTGATCCCCGAAGGGGTGGCCACGAACGAACCGCCCCCATGCACCTCTGTCCCCAGTCAGTCGACGCCCCTCCTCCCAACCAGCACCGCCTTCGTTCATGTAGTTCCTCACTCCATCCTTCCACCTCATATTCGGTCTACCTCTCCCCCTCTGTCCCTCCACCTCGCTCTCGTACACCCTCTTAGTCATTCTCTCGCTTTCCATACGTTCCATATGGCCGAACCATCTCAAGTTGTTCCTTTTCACACTTTCCAGCACATCTACCTGCACATCTACCTCCACACCACACCTCCTTCTTACTTCCTCATTAGTCTGTCTATCCCTCCATGTAACTCCGCACGCACTCCTTAAGTAATTCATTTCCACTGCTCTCACTCTTGGTCTGAGTCTCTCAACCAACGTCCATGCTTCGCTTCCGTAAGTCAGTGTCGGGATTACCACACTGTCATGCAAGGACTTCTTCACTTCCATACTGACCACCCTATTTCTTGTTACTGCTTTTAGCGTTCCTACAACCCTCTTCCCCTGTTGTACCCTCTCCCGCACCTCTTCATCCATAGTCCCATCTTTACTCAACACACTGCCCAGATACTTAAAAGAGTTGACGATCTCCATAGCCTGACCGTTCAGCTTCACCTCACACTCTGTGACTTCACCCCTTTCGAAGACCATAACCTTGCTCTTCCCCGTATTTACCTTCAAATTCCGTTTTTCGCACACTGTTCCAAACTCATTTACCAGACCCTGCAACTCCCATTCATTATCACTCATCAGAACTGTATCATCCGCAAACAGCAGTATAGGTAGCTTCCACTCAATTCCCTCCCTTTTCAGCGATACACCAACATCCACTGCTCTTGATAGTATTTCTTTCATAACTCCATCCATATATACAGTAAACAACCACGGGGACATCACACACCCCTGTTTCAAACCAACATTCAGGTCAAAGAACTCGCTCTGCTCACTCTCCACACGTACTGCCGCCTTTGCACCCTCATACATGCTCTTCACTGCTTTCAGCAACTTGCCCTCTACTCCGTATATTCTAAGTACTTTCCACAAACCTTCTCTATCCACTCTGTCATAGGCCTTCTCCAAGTCCATAAAGGCAACATACACCTTTTGTTTCTTCTCCAGATACTTCTCCACAACACAATTCAGGGTAAAAATCTGATCTACACATCCTCTTCCCTTCCTAAAACCTCCCTGCTCGTCGCCTATCCATTTCTCCGTTCTCACTCTCACTCTCTCAATCACTACCCTACTGTATACCTTCCCTACTACGCTTAGAAGACATATTCCTCGGTGGTTACCACACACTCCTCTTTCCCCTTTGCCCTTATATAGGGGGACTATTATGCCAGTCTTCCAGTCATCGGGTGCACTCCCCTTCTCCCATGCTAGTTTGCACATTTTCCATACCCATTCTATCACTATCATCACCACCATACCTCAACATTTCCCCACACACTCCATCTGTTCCTGGTGCTTTCCCCAACTTCACTCTTTTCATGGCTTCCCACACTTCTGACCTCCTGATCCCCTCCTAGCCTATTTACGATATTTTAATAAAACATAAAATATTTGACACAGGTAATGGAGTGATTTGTATACTAAAAAAAAAATACAATAGTTTGGGAGAGAAAGACTAAAATATACGACAAACAATTTGTTGTCTGTCAGAAG